>VMDR010001884.1:45917-108138 GCA_007922815.1 Macrotus californicus | reverse complement strand
CCCAAGGTTGTAGAGGACTGCCACCTAGTGGTGGTTCATGCTGATGCACACTCCAAAAGCTCCACCGCCTTCCATCTGTTTAAAATAGGGCCAGGTGTTCTTTTTACTTAATTCCTTTCTTGGGGACTGCTAACATAGTTACCCAACTTCATAATTCCACAAGAAGCCATCATAAATACCAAGGAAGATAAAAGGCGAGGATTTTTTTTAGTGTCCTCTTTAAAACTCAGATCAAGTGTAGGAGAGTTTTCACACAGGGTCCAACCTGCAGCCCGTGGGCCGCACGCAGCCCAGGGTGGCTATGAGTGTGGCCCAACACAAAATCATAAAATTACTTAAAACATTATGAGATTATTTTGTGATGATGTGTCACAGTATATTTAATGTGTGGCCCAAGACAACTCGTCTTCCAGTGTGGCCCAGAGATGCCAAAACGTTGGACAGCCCTGCAAGAGACTGATCTGCTCACACCTAGAAAAATACACATTCAAAAAACACTAGAGCCCTGGCTACTGTGGCTCAGTGGATTGAGCACCAGCCTGTGAACCAAGAGGTCGCCGGTTCGATTCCAAGCCAGGGCACATGTCTGGGTTGTGGGCTGGGTCCCCAGTTGAGGACCTGGAAGAGGCAGCCAATCGATGTATCTCTCGCACATTGATGTTCCTCTCCCTCTCTTTCTCCCTCCCTTCCCCTCTCTCTAAAAATAAATAAAATCTTTTTTAAAAAAGAAAAAAACACTAGAGACGGGATTAGAAAATGGGGTTTCTTTTGGCATATGTATATCTTGGAGTGACTTTTATTTTCTTCTTTCTAAATTCTGTACTTTTTACAATTTATTTATATAGTACTTGAAGGAGGGGAACTTCCCAATTGAGAAAAAATATTTTACAACCTTCTGATCGAGTAACTCCACCCCTAGTGTCTATCCTAAGGAAATAATCAGAAAGGCAGACAAAAACTATGTTCAAAGATGCTCAATCAAGCAAACAAAATTTAATCTTAATGGCTTCATAATAACCCACTGAATCCACGCATCAAACCTTAGTCATGCCCCTCCACTACACAATGTAATCACTTCTAAGTTTTCTACATTACAAATAAGTGCACACATGTAGACACAAAGGGAAAGCAGAGAGGACAGAAAGAGGGAAGAAATAAATTAATACAGGGCAACCTGGTACGGCTGTTCCATGTTTTGGATCACTCCTCACATACATCACATACGTCACATTTCAGCACCCAAGAACATTTTCATGGCTTTTAATAGCCAACCTGCCTTCGAAGAATGTTGTGTCCTTTCGCACGGCCACGAGCAGTGGAGGGCGGA
Source organism: Macrotus californicus (assembly GCA_007922815.1). Classification (NCBI taxonomy): domain Eukaryota; kingdom Metazoa; phylum Chordata; class Mammalia; order Chiroptera; family Phyllostomidae; genus Macrotus; species Macrotus californicus. The sequence goes on along the minus strand of VMDR010001884.1, from coordinate 106,811 downwards.
GACTACCGTAACCTCTGTAGCGTTAGGGTTATCCCATGGCTAATTTCTTTCAGCTTTACTGAGATGTCATTTACATACCACCCTCTTAAGAATATAACTCAATAGTCAGTAGTGTATTGACAGAACTAGGCAACCACCACCATCATCTAATTTTAGAACATTTTCATCGTCCCCAAAAGAAACCCATTAGCAGTAACTCCCCACCCCCCAGCAACTCCCCCAACATGGCTAATTTTTACTAATTTATCACCCCACAATTTTTTCATGCTTTCTTGTAGACACCTCAATGGTAAGTGCTTCAAACTCATGAAATGGGAAAATCCCTTCTGCTACTCCACTATCTCTCTGTCAAACTGTGATATTCTGCTCAACCACAGGAAAGTGAAACATGTCAGGATACCCTCTTGTTTCTTATGAAGGTACTTTTGAAATGTAAGGCACAATTCAAGAACTAAGAGGAGGTATAACATAAATATAAAGTTATCTGTTCTCTTCAAAACTAATAACAATCCTATTGCTTTAGAAGTCCATGATTAAATCCAGCAAAAATGTCACACAAAAATCAAAGAATTTATTTTTGATTAATTTAAAACTTTTTCTTTCATTACCTGACCAGACAACACAATTAAAAGGACAGTGCAATCTATAAAAGATGACATTTAACATGCGGTCTGAAGAACGGTCGTGATGCTACCAAAAACATCCTTGTTTTCCTTTGGCCAAAGCATTCTTTTCTCACGTCTTCGTTTCTGGACTTCAGATATAGAGAACTTAGCAATTTGCGTTTTGGGGATTTAGTAGGGAAAAAAAATTGAAAATGTCAATTAAACACAGGAGGCCTAGGTCTCCCAATTATGTCTCACATTTTTTTGAAGAACAGGGGAAGTTGGTTCCAACAGCTGAGGCTGGGAGGGGACAGTTCACTGACAGAAGTGAGCCTCTCATTCAATTTTAGCTCCTTCTGTCCTCTCTACACCGAACCCTAGACATCGCCCATATTTCTCAAATAATTCCTGTTACTCCAGTTAAGCAATTAAGCATTCCAGCCCAGTGTTTTGTATTGTTTCATGTTTACTCAAATGGTTTCTTTGCACATCACCACCCAGAACACCCCCAACTGCTAACTGGTGTGCTCAAGTTCACCCATTCCTTGCATTCACCTCCAGGTATGACAAAACTGAATTTACAGGCCCTGGCTACTGTGGCTCAGTGGATTGTGTTGGCCTGCCAACCAAAGGGTCGCTGGTTCAATTCTCAGTCAGGGCATGTGGCTGGATTGCAGGCCAGGTCCCCAAGTGAGGGTCGTGTGAGAGACAACCACACATTGATGCTGCTCTCCCTCTCTTTCTCTCTCCCTTCCCCTCTCTCTAAAAATAAATAAATAAAATCTTCTAAAAAAAAACCTGAATTCACAGGAATGAAAGATGCTTCCAAAATAAAGTCATTTTTTTCCTGTCACTACAGAAAAATCTAAAATAGATAGGCTATTTTTCAATACAATGGCTAATCAACTCATAAAAACAGCAGCCAGAAAAGGGTGAACGTGTTACAAAATCCCTAATTACATGTTCTGCAGGGGCCACACAACATCACACAAGTATGTGTCACCAGCGGGCTGCTGGTCCTCCAGTGAGCACCACAGCTCGATGATGCTGACATGGTGGAGTGAAAGACAGTAGCTTCTATACAAAACCCTCCAGCACCAAGAGCACCAGTGCCCGGAGGCAAGCACCAAACTGCAAGCACTCTGAGGCTCTGGGACTAGGGCACCGGCACTGCAGGTAGCCGTTGTGCTAATTAGAAAAATTTACCCCCAAGGTGAGTGGAACCCAGCCGCACTGAGCTGTTCTTGGTAAAGGTGATGGCTTTGTGACATTTAGAAAAGGCACCCTTCCTCTGGGGGCGCATGGCTTGAGGAGCAGGATCAGGCCTGCATTTCAGTCTCTCCTGGTCCCCGGTCCAGGAGCCCTTGTGCAGATGACCCTGGAGACAGGTGGGTGGAGAGAGGGCTCCGCAGCCTGGCCCACGCTAGAGCAGGCAAAGCAGGGACCCCCTTCAGTGAGATCAACCCCTTTTCCACCGAGAGGCAGGCACACAGCTCCATCACAAGAAAGCTCCATTTCCACCAGCCCATGAATAAAGGACAAACTCTGAAGAAAAGACAGTTTTAAAAATGTCTCCATAGACCATATAAAAGTGCTGCTTATAAGAAAACCAAATACATTCATGTTTAAAGTTTTCCTTCATATTATTTTGCTTGGGTATTTGAATATGAAGCTTTTGGTAAAATATGTTTAACTCTTTCTGAGATTCACACCACATAATCATCCATTTCTATTTGGCCAAATACGTTCTCACTTACCTTCACAGACAGGTTCCTCAGCTGTAAGTGAAACAACATGTAACGGGACCAATTTCACCAGAGGCTAACTGACAGAAACAAGTTACATTTCTGCGACATCTCATCAACGTTATAACCAAACAACATTGAACAAAATGATGTTATTTGAGGACCTGCTGTATTCTAAACCTGGTACTTGCAGTAACACATTCACGAATAAATTGCAAATTACCTTTTACACCACCAAATGGCCCGTAAGTCATATTGCAGGCCGTTCTCTGAAGATTATGCTCGTACATCAATTTGATCTGATATTGGTTCCCATGCTCCACATTACCCAAGGTTCCTAAGGAGAAAAAGAAATCCTTTTATTGCTTTGCATTTGTTCACATTAAAAAATATTAATTTCTTCTCATCCTCCACACCAATTCCAAGTAATTGGATTTCAAAAAATGTAAAATGAGAAAGCACTAACACATTGTGTATTATGAACAATTACCATGCTGAGGACAGAGAACACCAGCACAGCTAACACAATTCCGCCCCAGCTAGGTTACATCACTATAGGAAATATACCCTGGGTACCACTTTATTATCCATTTTCATTATGTCTGGGTAAAGTGCAATTATTTAAATAACAACAAAGCCCTCCCATTTCAGTTCTGGAATAAATGAGATTAAGTTCCTTGCACTTACAATAATAGAGCAAAGATATGACTCAAAGTGTCTAAGGAAAAAATTCCCCATGCTTGCAAACAAATCAATGTTCTGCCCCAACTCTCAAAATACTCAAGCCCTAATGCATTATATTCTAATTTAATGGAGAGCTTTTTCTAAAGCTTCCCTCAGCAAGTAAATAGGACAATGATGTTTTATTTTAAGTCTGCCAAGAAGAATCTCCTTAAAAACAAAGAATACTTTCTCTGCATTTAACAAATCATATGTGCTATAAACACTTCCTAGTTCTTTCCAAATAAGATTATTTATCCATATTTTACTCTATTTGTTGGCCTTCCTAGAGGACTTACAGTTGGAGCTATATTCCAGTGATCGGCTGGAAACATTAGGGTTAAAAGAGGTGTTCAAAAGAAAATGGATTAAGAATACAGCTTTTTCCATGAAGACACATCTTTCTCATTCATTCAAAAATGTAAAAGTTAAAGAAAAAACTTAACATATCAAAAAGCCAATAAAACAGTCCTCAAACTATACAGTATTAGATCATTAAAACAACCTAAATACAGATGATGTGTGTGTACACATACAAACAGACATGTATGTATACATGAGCACGTGTTTTTTGTCCAGAAGGATTGACCAACATTCCCTGAGGTTGTAAGAATATAAAATATTTCTATTTCCATTTTAGAATTGAGGCACCTTACATTCAAAAAAATTTAGGTCCTGGCCAGTGTGGCTCAGCTGGTCGGAGCATCATCCCTTAACCTGAAAGGCTGCAAGTTCAATCCCCCGTCAGGGCACAAGGCGCAATCTGGTCAGCGTTTCTCTCCCACATCAGTGTTTCTGTCCCTCTCTCTCTCTCTCTCCCTTCCTCTTTCTCTAAAATCAGTAAGCATGTCCTCAGGTGAGGATTAAAAAAATAATAAGAAATTTCCCCCCAAGTCACACAGCTGGTAAAGGACACAGTACTCAAACCAGGTCTTTAGATCCAGAACTACACATCCTGGAACCTGGTTGTCCCTCCCTGAACAACTTCCAGGGAACTTGGTGAGCCGATGACAGTCCCTGAAGGAGAGTGGCATGAAGAATGTCACTTCCACCTCCCCCTTTCCCAGCCTGGCCTTCCTTACTCACCTGGAAGGCGGCCGAGGGTTGGAAGAGAAAAACTACCGGGGGAGGGGGGAACTTCTGGGGGGAGAATCACTTCTACTCAGACCTATGCCCCTGAAAATGATAAGAAAAGGCTTTGCGTGCCAAGAAGATGAAAACAGAGAAAGCTCAGATGTGCCAGCTAACCCTGACAGGAAATGCAAGCTTTCTGGAGTGAAACTGGCCGGGTAACAACTGAGGGGGAATGACAGCCACACTGGCCACATGGGGTGCGGGGGGAGCCACCAACCAAACAACTCCCAGCGTTAACCTAAGAAAAAGACGTTCCAAGAAACATCTGATTTGTCCCTACAGAAATTACAAATTTCATTCTTCACCCAAAAGCAGATCACACCCTCTGAGGAAGGAAGATGCTCACGTACGCCCACCAGCTGAAGAGTCAACGAACACAGGGCTGAGCGGGGGACACGACACAAAGCGGACCTGCCGTGACGCTGGGGACACGACACAAAGCGGACCTGCCGTGACACTGGGGCCTGTGTCCTGACAGCGCTCCGCACACACGGGCGAACTTTCACGTGTCAGGTGACAGCACTTTAAGACTTCGCAGTACAAACACAGACAACAAGAGGCAGTGTGGCCATAGCTGCCACCTCATAATAAGAGTGGTGTCTGAAAATCTAAAACTTCTGGCCTTCTTTTCTAGAGAAGCACCAGTGACATAAGATTGAAATTACCTTCACAGGTTTTGCCTTTGGAGATGCAGACTGAACGTAGTTAAGTACATACCTATAAGTCTACACATAGCTCAAGTTATTGTAAAGTTTCATCAATTAGAAAGTAAATGCATAATAGAGCACTTGGGCTGTTTGACTTTATTAAGCAAAATCTGATTTAAATCTTTAAAAATCCTGTGAGAAATCAAAGATCACTCTGACAACAGTTTTTGGAGCCATTTTAAATAACTACTGGGAAATCTAATGATGGTGAGTGAACTAAAAACCTCTACAGAGTAAGTTAAAAGGTTCATTGTGCTAAATAACCAAATTAGATTATGTAAGTCTGTCAAAAGTAAGGAACCACATGTTTTTGCCCTCTCGTGGCAAACATTAAAACTCCGTAAGTACATCAAATGCTTAGGAAATGCTTGTTGAGAAGTACACAAGTTTTGGAAAAGAATGTGTAAGAACCTAATCAGTATGACTTAAGCTCATGCGTCTGTAACCTCTCAGAAGCTGAAGCCCATCCCAAGGGAACCTCAGATGACACGGGACACCTTCTTCCCGAGTCTGATGAGGTGGGCTCCCTGCAGGTCGGGGGCGGGAGGGTGCAGCCTGCAGGCCTCCCAGATGAAGCGTGCTGTTCACGACACCCACCCATCAAAACGCAGTCGGCACAGAAGCCTCTGACTACTGAGGGGCGTCTGGTGTGTCCAGGAGGTCTCCTCTAGTTGGCTTCGAATCTTTTTAAGCCACACACAGTGTATAAAAGAAGTCAGAAAATAACTGGGGAGGGGCACTTGGGGGTAAGGATGTCAAGTTCGGCAAACTTGCATCTGTGACACCAGTGGTTTCGCTTAAACTAGAGAATGTGTATGCGTCCCCTGTCACAGCAAAAGCTAGGTGAAGCTCAGTCAGGAACTTCGAGAAACATTTTTCAAGAACAAAAACATGAACTTCCCTGCTTGTGAACTTAAGCCAAGCCAGAAAAAATATACAAATGGGCAGACTACGAATATTGTAAGAGGCTGCTGAAATGAGAGACAGAGAAGAGAAGTGAGACGGGCGTAAGGAAATGTAGTCTGGACACCTCTTCACCCCACAGATCACACAGCTTGTGAACGAAGGCCACGCACAGAAGAGCAACAAAAGTCACCATTCTCGTGACAAGTAACTTCCATTTTCAACCCTGATCTGAAGGAGGACACCCAGGTCCCATAAACAGGTTCTGAGCAAGCATGCCAGTTTCTTTTAGTGGGCTTTTTAATAAACGCACACCTTTTACCCCCGACTATGGTCTATGTCTGAGTGCAGCTCTGAAGGCTCCGGCCTTTCTGGGCCCTTGTTCAAGCGGGACCAGGGAAGGCCCAGAGTCTAACCTGATTTCTAATCTTCAGCATATGCTCCCCTCTCCTGCCCTCTCGGAGCCACCACAGGGCCCCCAGAAGCGACCAGTTCCCTAAGAAGCATGCAGGGGTGACCGTGGCCAAGACTTCCCCTTCTGTGGTCCGTGTAACACAGTTAATAAAAGAGTACTAGCAGTCAACAGGCTGGTAGTGGAAAACAAAAGAACAACGGGATTCACGCAGTGAAGTGGCCTATCCCACACCTTCCCATTGACTCTGCAACACTCAGTACTCACCCCCCACCAGGGGGAGCAAACCAATGAGAATGTTTCACAATGACCAGGAGAGGTGCTATCCAGGGCCTCTGATGCAGAAAGAGTGGAAAAGGAAATGGTAGTGGTAGCAGAGAAGGAAAAGGTAACGTGAAGAGAATAATAATGAGCCACTACCAACTGCCTCCGCACTACTCGGAAGTTAGTTCACTCATTCAACAAGGATGCCTACCACACACCGCATGCCACTTACCAAGCCTGCCTTAGGAGCCCAACAGACCTTCACCCCGGAAAGAGACTGCCTAACAACATCCAGCTCAGAGACAGGGAAAACAAATCGGTATTCAAAATGCAACCAAAATACAAAGAAAGCCCAAATCAAGAGAATGAGTGTGAGAAATCCAAAGCCTAAAAGCCTGCATTTACAGCAAACTCCAAAGAGGCATCTTGTTTGGATAAGGAACAGGCCCACAGACTTTGGCTTTATTGTAGTATCCATAAAAAAACTCCCCAATATTGATATCCATAAAAATAACTCAACTGGAGCCAAAATTTATCTAATAACTGAAACAAACTCTTTTAAGTTACCTTTTACATTTAATAAAGGCCAAAGTGCTGAAACTATGCCACATTTAACTACCGTTCTTGCACCCAGAGCACAGTGTTGAGAATGAAGCCCGATTACCGTTTGAGTCCCAAGCAGCGCAATTGCACTGCTGACAATACCCCCTGGGACTCAAACGGTTAAGCATCAGATAACTGCCTCAAGGTCTGGTTGAGTGAAGACAGCCAGAGGCCAAGACAGCAGAACTGTAAAGAAAAACCACTTGAGGTTCACCAAAGAAAATGTACTTTAAATCACTATGACTCAGCCTCTAATGAATTTGTTATTGCTATTGAATATTCCTTAAGACTAAAGTGCCCTAAGTACCCAGAATTGGCCCCTATTAGTCAGGGCAATCCTGGACATAATTCTTGAAAGAAAGGAGATTACAAGAAACCCTCTACAAGAATTTTCAGTATGCATGGAAATAGCAGACCAAGAAAATGTAACAGCCTGAGCACCCAAAAGAACAAATGAACAAAGGGAAAATGCTAACCAGGATAACAAAACCTTGGCCATGACTGGTGTGGCTCAGTAAGTTGAGCACCGACCTGTGAACTGAAAGTTCACTGGTTCAATTCCCAGTCAGGGCACGTGCCTGGGTTGCAGGCCACATCCCTGGTCAGGGGCATGCAAGAGGCAACCAATTGGTATTTCTCTCCCTCTCTTTCTCCTTCCCTTCTCTTATCTCCAAAATTAATAAAATCTTTAAAAAATAAAAGATAAGAAAACCTTCAACCAAATGTCTTGTGTTCTCTTCCAAGTCAGCATTAGAGAGTATCTATTCCTTCATAATATTCAAAAGCCCAAACTTCCAGTCAAGATGGAGATGTGGGTAAACACCCTTCACCTCTTTATACAACTACAGTAAAAATTACAACTAGACTACAAAACAAATATCACCCAGATTCATCAGAAAATCAAGCTGTATGGAAGTCTAACCACCAAAGATTTAAAGAAGCCACATTCATCCAGACAGGGAGGAGGGGCAGAGACAGGGAGACAAATGGAGAGGTGGAGCGAAGTGGAGAGGCACAGAGACACAGAGTGGCATGGAGTGGTGGCAGAACAGGAGGTCTCACATTCATGTGTGGCAGATAAAAATCATGAGGGATATCTCGGGAGCAAGAAATCCCAGGCCCAGGCCAGATCACCCAGCCCAGGGTACCAGCACCAGAAAGATAAGTCCCCATAACTTCCGGCTATAAAAACCAGTGGGGTTTGGGGCAGCAGAAGAAACTCCAGGATTCTCAGGAGATTCCTCTTAAAGGGCCCACAGATTACGCAGATTGACCCCCTCTGGGATTCAGCACCAGGGAAACAACCAGAAGGGCACCAGTAGCATAGGGGGAGAAAGTGAAGTGACTGGCAAAAGGGCAAGTGCGGGGAGACAGCTCCCTCCTGGGCAAATCTCCAGAAGCCAGGCAGTGGCATTGTCCCCTTACTGAGCCCTCCCCCACACAGAGCCACAAGGCAGTGAAACAAGGTTGCCCTGTCCTGAGGATTACCTAAGGCTCCGCCCCACAAATTTAAAGGTGAGGTTTTCTATAATAGGCCATGCTAGTAAGTCAGGGAGTCAAAGCACTTCTACCTAATACACAGAAACAAATACAGGGAGGCTGCCAAATTGAGGAGACAAAGAAATATGGCCCAAATGGAAAAAAAAAAAACAGAACAAAACTCCAGAAAAAGAACTAAACAAAATATAGATAAGCAACCTAGCAGATGCAGAGTTCAAAAACACTGGTTATCAGAATGCTCAAAGAACTCATTGGGTACTTTAACAGCATAAAAAAGACCCAGGCAGAAATGAAGGTTGTATTAAGTGAAATAAAGAAAAATCTACAGAGAATCAACAGTTGGAGGGGATGAAGCCAAAAATCAAATCAACAATTTGGAACACAAGGAAGAATAAAAGCATTCAATCAGAACAGCAAGAAGAAAAAAAAATTCAAACAAATGAGGATAGACTAAGGAACCTCTGGGACATCTCCAAATGTACTAACATCTGAATCATAGGGGTGCCAGAAGAAGAGCAAGAAATTGAAAACTTAATTGAAAAAGTAATGAAAGAACACTTCCCTGGCTGGTGTATCCCCCCACACCTAGCCCTCTCCCTCCCTTGGGAAACTAAAAATAAAAACCCTTTACTCTCGGAAGGAAGGAAGGAAGGAAGAAGGAAGGAAGGAAGGAAGGAAGGAAGGAAGGAAGGAAGGAAGAACAAACTTCTCTAAACTGGTGAAGGAAATAGACATACGGGTCCAGGAAGCACAGAGAATCCCAGACAAGTTGGACCCGAAGAGGACCACACCAAGACACATCATAATTAAAGTGCCAAAGGTTAAAGATAGAGAATCTTAAAAGCAGCAAGAGAAAAGCAGATACTTACCTACAAAGGAGTGCCCATAAGACTGGCAGCTGATTCTCAAAAGAAACTTTGTAGGCAAGAAGGGGCTGGAAAGAAGTGATGAAAAGCAAGGACCTACAATCTAGATGACTCTATCCAGCAAAGCTATCATTTAGAATGGAAGGGCAGATAAAGTGCTTCCCAGACAAGGTCAAGTTAAAGGAGTTCATCATCACCAAACCCTTATTATATGAAATGTTAAAGGGAACTATATCAGAAAAAGAAGATCAAAACTATGAACATTCAAATGGCAGCAAATTCACAACTATCAACAACTGAATCTAAAAAACAAACTAAGTGCCCTGGCTGGTATGGCTCAGTGGATCACTGAGTGCAGGCCTGCACACCGAAAGGTCACTGGTTCAATTAACTCCCTGTCAGGGCACAGGCCTGGGTTGTGGGCCAGGTCCCCAGCTGGAGGCATTCAAGAGGCGACCGATCGATGTATCTCTCACACATTGTTGTTCCTCTCCCCCTCTTTCTGCCTCCCTTCCCCTCTCTTTACAAGTAAATAAATAAAATCATTTAAAAAGTAAAATAAATTAAAAATAAAAACAAACTAAGCAAACAACCAGAACTGGAACAGAATCACAGATATGGAGATCATCTGGAGGGTTATCAGCTGGAAGGGGAATGGGAGAGAATCGGGGAAAGGTGCAGGAATTAAGAACTACAAATTGGTAGGTACAAAACAGACAGGGCGATGTTAAGAACAGTATAGGAAGTGGAGTAGCCAAAGAAGTTATGTGCATGACCCACGGACATGAACACAGGGGGGAAGGATTGCTAGAAGGAATGGGGGTACTGGGCGGAGGAATGCAAAAGGGAAAAATTAGGTCAATGGTAATAGCATAGTCAATAAAATATATTTAAGAAACAAAAAATAAAAACGTAAAAATAAAAATAAATAAAAAGCCAATTTTTCACAGAAATTTGACATTAGAAAAATATGTTTCTTACCTGAGACAGAGTAGACACAAAGTTTTCTAGAATGCAGCACAGCCAAATGAAGCATTTCAGTACCTCTGAAAAATGGGGAAAGTTTTTAAAGTTTAAATATTAGTTTCAGATGTAACCAAACAATTATACAATAATTTTTACAAGAGATTACAGCCACAGTCTACCATGAGTAAACTGAACAGTTCACTATATGACATTCCAAGCTGAAAAACAAAGGTAACCAACAGCCAGTTTGACAGTCCCGGAGGCTCAGGGGCTGGGCTAAGGAGCTGCCTCCAGCTGGAAGCCCAGGGAACCCCTGGAGGAAACCCCTAGAGGCCCGTTCATGAGCGCTCTCCCACAATAAAGAGATCCCCCGTGGGCCCTGCCTCTCCAGCTCATTAACCTGTGACCTGGGGCGCGTCACTTAATCTCTCCAAGCCTGTTTCCCCTTCTGGAAAACCAGAGGCTTCAATTGCCTGAAATGAAATCACGTGAAAGCCCCTTGCAGTGTGAAGCACCACAGAATGCTAATCATTATGAAATGACAGTGATGATTTCAAATGGCATGTATTACTTCCAGCTCTGAACGTAATGAAAGGCACTAAAAGTATTTCAATTTGGCCACTGTCACCACTGCACTGCCCGGCCCCTCTCGAGTGGTTTGGAGAGACAAGGAAGGCAGGGCCTGGAAACCCGAAATCCAAAATCTTCAAGGGTCAAGCTAGCGCACATGTGTAAGTGGCTGGGATCCACTGAGGCCGGGGCCAGGACAAAGCAGGTCACTCCTACTCAGGTCTGGGCTTGGGGCCACATCTCCACATCCTTTTTTCAAGGAAAGCCAGAACACAAGGATTTTATGTGACATCTCCTGGTTCAAATATATATACACACATATGAGTTTATCTGAGCCAAACTGACATCATACACTGAGGAGCAAGATCTGCTCATGGTTCTTAAATGTTGGCAAGTCTCTTCAGCTTCAGACACACCTGCAAGCAGGCCTCCAGTGTACGATCTGCGTTCTGCAGATTCTGTACTAAACGACAGGGACTATCGTTGAAATCTGAAGACCTGAGTTAGGGTCCTGACTCCGCACCTTGATATTTCTGTGATCACTCGATCTTTCAGAAGGTCAGTCTCTCATTTAGAAAGTAAGGATTATATTAGATAATACCTACAAAATGTCGTTACAGGGAATATAGAAATACCACTCACTGCACTATCAGAAAATGCAAATATACACAAGGATCAAATAATCAATATTGCCTTCAAAATCTTTTATATGTGCCCTGAACACTCAAAACAATTTTTCCATCACGCATAGTTTCGAAAAGACGTCATGAAGAGCTATAAAGCATGGAGTCAGACAGACCTGGGTCTGAATCCCGGCCATGTGACCTAGAGTCTGAGCTCCAGCGAGCTTCCTTATCTCTAAAGGCAGAGTAGTGAGAGGGTACCAGTTCGTTAGTACTGATACAGTGTCCACTCACTACGGTTAAGCTCCTCCCTTCCAACAAGTGATGACGGCGATGAAGGCCACACACAGGGCTACTGGAGAGTAACTGACACAGCACTTTACTTTTTCAAACGAAACAGAAAGGTGCACATGCTTCTCAGAGGCAGGAATCCTTGCATCTCCTCCTGGTATAAACCCATCCTGTATAATATGTGCGAAGTACACCACGGGCACCTTATCACCCTCAGCTTTTAGACAGAGTAGGTATCTGCCAACCACATCAGTCACAACATCTCCCCTCCACCCTGTCGCAATGCGTAAAAGCCCTGGGCTAGCACGTCCACGGAGCAGCTTCCCCTCAGAATGAAACACAGCAGGAAAAGAGGGGGAATGGTCAGGTTTTTCTAGCAGGACTCAGGGCCATGAAGAAATGGCAGCTGGGGCCAATAAATTATGATGAGCATCCCTGGCCGGGTAGCTAGCTCAGCTGGTTGGAGCAGCATCCTGATGCACAGAAGTTATGTGTTCGATCCCTGGTCAGGGCAAGTACAGGAAACAACCAACGAAGGCATGGATGGATGGAACAACAAATCAATGTTTCTTTCTCTCTCTCTTTCCCTCCCTCCGTCCTTTCCTCTCACTCTCTAAAATATCAATAAATAAATAATTTTTAATTATGATGAGCAAATGGAGTGAGCCAAAATCCAGAGTTCAGGGCACTCCCAGACTTAAGAAGGCAAAACAGGGGTCGAAAAGAAGAGGCAGAGAAAACAAGACCACGGCCGCCCACATAACTTTTCACAATGGGTACTTTTATAAATGATTGAGAAACACAGGCTTAAGGGTGAAATATTGCCATTTGCAACAACACGGACGGATCCTGAGAGTATCATGCTAAGCAAAATCAGGAAGGAAAGGGACAAGAGCCATCTGATTTCTCTCGTGTGTGGGATATAAAACAGAAAGCAACAAAGGAACAAACAAAACAAAATCATAAAAGGTTACCAGAAGGAAAGGGCAGGGTGGAGAATAGAGAGTAAAGGGGGTCACATATATGGTGACAGGAGGAGACTGGACTTTTTGGGTGCTGAGCACACAGTGCAATGCACAGATGACATATCACAGCAATGTGCACTTGAAACTGACACAGTGTTATTAGCCAGTGTTACTTAATAAACTTAATTTGAAAAAAAAGAAATACAGACTTATTTGTAAAAAATTCATGTATGGAAATAAGATAAAATCAGCACTACCATCAGTAAATCAAAAGCAGTCATATTAAACAAAATGCAAACTAATACGCAGTTTTCTAAAATAAAGCTCTTGTAAGGGAAGGTCTGGCTTCTTTTGAGAAACTAAGGACCTCTCTACCCCAAATATGTAATTCGTTTTAAAGCTTCAAAGTTATGTGCCAGCACAACTGCTACTTTGTCTAATTATTTAAAGAGATACTTATATAAACTGGACAGTTAGTGTTTTAAGTGAATACTTCTATTCGTTTATTTGGTTATTTTCAAAAGGTTATCTCTTTTCCTTTAAGTTTCTGATCCATCAGGAATCTTAGGTATGTTACTATAAAAATTGTCCTAAAGGATTTGATCTTAAATGTACAGGTTTCCATGTTAAAAAACACTCAGTAAATAAGGAACACCTGGGTGACAATATCCAGAAAATATATTAAATTCATATAGTCTTTTCTTCTTTAAAGAATCCAAAATGTGACACAGTAAGGTTCTGATATATTCCAAGTAAAATAAAATACCCGAATTTGTGGGCTGTACTTACGAAACAAATTTTCCTACTTCCACTTGCAGTATTGGATCTTGTAGATGAACTTCTAGAAGCAAATCTTCAGCTTGAGCCCCATCTCCTGTTTTTACAGGGTGGGGATTAAAGATCCGCAGGTATCCCATAAAGCTACCCACAATTATTTTATCTGTGGAGAGATTTTTTAAAAAAAAAGAATTAGGAAGAAACAAACAGCAATAATATTTCTTTGGAAATAAACTTTTTAATGTTTAAAAAACAAATCTAAGAATTAAAAGAATTGAGTCTTGCTTTATATACAAAGCCCCATCTGCCAATAGAACATGTGATCAAAGTGAGCTTCTTTAATAACATACAGCTTTTCAAAAGTACCTTTATATTTACCAACAGTCAGATGTATTAGCATAATACACTTTTCCCTAAGCCTCTGTTTGGTTATCAGTGGTCATAATTTAACTTGGTCAAAGCCAGCATCAAAGGTTAGTATAGGCTACAAACTGATTTAATCAGAATGTCAACCCTACAGCCGCTTGCAGCTGCTGGAAACACTGTATTAAAAAGGATTCTGACACCCTGGCCAGTGTGGCTAAGTTGGGTGGGTGTTGTTCCACAAAGTGAAAAGTAACGGGTTTGATTCCCAGTCAGGGCACATGCCTGGGTTACGGGCCAAGCCCCCGGTCAGGGTGCATGCAAGAGGCAGCCCATCGATGTTTCTCTCTCACATGGATGTTTCTCTCCTTCTCCCTTCCTTCCCCCCTCTAAAAAGTAAATAAAATCCTTATTTTTTTTAAAAAAAAAAAGAGATTCTGGGCCTCACTGTTAACCAGAGGACTCTATCTCCAGTAGGTGTCCCCAGAAAGTTAGGTTGAGGTCCTAACCCCAAGTACCTGTGACTTTATTTGGAAATAGGGTCTTTGCAGATGTAATTGAGTTAAGATGAGGTCCCAGTTGATCAGGGGTGTGACAGGACTTTATCAGTACCCTTATAAGAAGAGAAAACTGAGACAGGGAGGAGAGTGCCATGAGAGGACACAGACATACAAGAAGACCATGTGACAATGGAGTGACAATGCAGGCAGGGCTTGGAGTGAAACATCTACCAGCCAAAGAAGACCTGGGGCTGTCAGAAGCTGGAAGAGGCAAAGAAGGGTCCTAGAGGCTTCCCAGGGACCCGGCCCTGCCAACACTAACCAGACAGATGGCTCATCAGGGCTGGGGAAACACACATTAGCAGGATCACACGGCCAGGAGACCATCACAGAACAGAAGGGAGCCCCAGCATGGCCTCTTCAGGTTACCATACAATTTTTCCTGCTTCTTCATCCCAATATTTTTAAATTTTTCCTTCTCTTCTCCTCAACTACACACAGGTTGTGAACACAGATGGCACGCACCCTTCAGTCTAGAGGCAGCAGATACTGGATCGTGGCCTCAACTGAATGACAAGAGAAAGGGACAGCACCCGGAGACGCTGGTCTTGAAAAGCCAGCGCTCCCTGAAAGTGGCCCTGAGGCAGCAGGGGCACCTGCCATCGCCACTGCAGGGGGGAAGGCCACGTGCAAGTGCAGTGGTACAAGGGACAGCTCCCCAATGGAGACCTAAATGCTGAGCAGCTAAAAGGTCAACAGAGGGGCTATTTTTCAGTCAGCCACATGTGTTTTCTACTGATCCTTGCGTTAAACCCTCTCTCCGGGTCACAGGTTGGCACGTAGTCTCGCCTGGACCAGCCAGAGTCTCCCTCTCACCCCCACGCTCCTTATCTGTCTCAAGGGTCTGAATCCTGAGTTGAGAAGAACAGGAAGAGGGTGGGCACCACTTAAACGCACAGTGTCTAATTTCAATGGGGATCTCGAGATAAGCGAGGGAGCCTCCAATGTATTGAGTCAGCTCCACCTAAAGCAATATCAGGGTGCCTAATAGGGTCCCTTCCCTCTCAGATCCCTTCAAAGTAGGGGTCAACCGGCAGGCCTGCCTCAGCTCCCCAACCCGGCTGCAACCTCCTCTTCCGCCGTTCCCACTCTTACCTTCTTGCCTTCTGCCACAGGGAAAGAACCCTTGCGCCTGTCTCAGGTTAACCCTCCCGGCTGCACGCCTGATCCCATCTGACCGTCTTCTCTGGATGCCCGCTTTACCAGTGACATCCTCTGTGTGACACACGGAGTTCTGCCCACTTTCTCTACCCGACGTGGCCCCCAGCCCTCACCCTCCCTTCACCCCTTCACCCCTCGGTTTCTTTAAAGGGCTATAAACACTCAGTCTTCCTACCCTCCCACTCCCTCACCCAGTGAAAATCTGACTTCATTACCGTTGTGCCCACCCATCCACCCTACCCAAGGGCAATAATGAACCACTTGCTGCTGAACAGCACGAAACCCTTTGACTCTTCATGTCACCAAACCTCACCGCCCAGGTCCCAGCCCTGTGCCCTTCTCAGAATCTATCACTGATCACCCTTCCCAACCTCCCGCTTTAACGCTCACGATCCCCGGGTGGTGGTGCTAAGGTTCCCGCCCTCTTATTCCACCTCGCCTCCCTGCATTTCACCCATTCTCACAGCTTCAAACGCAGCCAGCACACTGCTCCCTCCCAAGGCTCTACCTCTGCTCTGCCTACTTACTAGACATTGCTTTCTCAAACACAACATGTCCCAGACTTCTCCCATTAACCTTCCCCTCCACAGAGCAGTGATAATAATTCATAAACTTTAGCGTGCCACCATTCAACTTGAGAGCTTGTCGAAGTGCAGATACCTAAGCTCCCCTCCAATCCATCTGCCCCCAGAGCACATGCTCTGATAGGGTCTTGTACATCTGGAATAGAAAGTCTTCATGTACAATAATCCCCCCAGGACATTATGGCACAGGGTGGTCCAGGCTCTGAGTGATAAAAATCGGGGCTTTTTGTATGTGGGACACACACGGGACAACGTGCGCAGCAGGCTTGGGGACACAGACGAAGCGGCTCACAGCTGGTCCATGAACTGGGGGGAAAGCAACACATCAGCACATTGGGAACTCACTGGTGGCACCCCAGTGAGGAGCCCTAAGAGAAACGATGCGTGCACAGTATGCTACTCAGACAGTCAGTAAGTACAGTTTCCAATCCACATGAGCATTAGATCGTTTGGGCACAAGTGCCTTTGAAGTTGCTCTCTCTGGCAGGTGTTTTCATGTTGTGACTCTTTTACATTGTCAAATAATAGGGGAACCGTGAGTTTTCACGGAGAGTTGGGCAGGAAGCAGGGTCGGTGACCTCTGAGGACCCTCCCGGAGATCCACTGAACGGAAGGCCTTCCTGTCTCCTGTTCCTGAGAGGGCAGGGCCCCGACTGCCCTCAGAAACAACTGGGCAGGTGCCCACTGCACTGTAGTGCCCCCACTCTTCTTTAGCAATGTAATTTTCTCCTTTCACCTTGTCCCCCAGATTCACTGTTTTCATTACAGGCAAGAAAAACAGAGTGAAGAAAAATGTTAGGGGACAATACTTAGCCACACCAAACAAAGGAACAATCACACCATAAGTATTCTTTTCAAGCCCTGGCTAGTGAGGCTCAGTGGACTGAGTGCCGGCCTGCAAACCAAAGGGTCACCTGTTCGATTCCCAGTCAGGGCACATGCCTGAGTTGAGGGCCAGGTCCCCAGTAGGGGCCACACCAGGGGCAACCACACATTGATGTTTCTCTCCCTCTCCTCTCTCCCTTCCCCTTTCTCTAAAAATAAATAAATTAAATCTTTAAAAAATAATTAAAAAAAACAAAATTAGTGCACAATTATGACCATTTACCTAGGTTCTATAAAGTACATATTTTAAACGAAAGTGCTTTTACTTCGTCTATGTAATGCTTTGCTCCAAGACGCACGGCCATAAGTCACTTACCTTGTCCATTTCCCGTATTATCAACGTCAGCCAAACACAAACAGCCTTGATCAAATTCTTCTTTTTCTCCCAGAACAGCAGACCACCAATCACGGGCTTTAAATAAGGACATTTTCGTTCACCCTAAAAAAAAATGTATTTATGATAAAAAATCCACTTCACAAAAGAAGACATCCTCTTCACACCACGAATTATGAATTAATTCCCTCTTAAAGCACAGCGAGTTAAACTTGGAGAACTGTGAGAAAAACAGTGCTGCATCAACTTTAATTTTTTGTATTTTTGTGGGCTATGTGAAACTACAAATCCCAATGGCTGGAAGCACTAACCAGATGTTTCGCCAGGACACTGGAAAGTAGGGCTAAGAAGCTGTACATGTATGTTGGGCCAGTTCTCTCTTCTGAGAGATTCAGGAGACAACTGCACGAAGCGACAAAAAAAAATATGCGTGGGAGGATCAAGATTCTGATTCTACCATCACTAGTTAGCACGTAACTCCTGAGCAAAACACCTAACTTCCCTCCAGTCTGGTCACGGGAAAGCCTGCAGCATCTCCCGTCACATCGAGAGAAGAGAAGAGCAGATGAGATCAAAGGCCTCAAATGACGAGCACTGGACCTAGCACAGGACAGGTACCCAGAAAGCGCTCACTCCCCTTCCCTGTTCTAACTGTGGAAAGGCAAGATGAAAAAGGCAATTCACATCAAAAAAGAAGCAGGAAAACTGGGTCGCAGGCCCGTTTATACCACTGACTACCTGTGTGTCCTCAGGCACCCCGCCACCTCTCTGTGCTTCGATTCCTCATCTCGAATGAGGATGTACCCACCAAGTCTAGCACTGAGTTACTGATGCAGTGGATGGGAAAGCGCACTGGACCTTCTGGATCACAACACAACAGCACATACCTGGGATGCTACGAGAGTGAATGGAACATAAATGAGGCTTTCCCTCCTGCTGCACTGATTTAAATGATAGCAGAAAATGCAGTCAATTCTCCCTATTCAGAGAAATTTTGTTCCATAAGGTCACAGCAGACACTGAATTAGCAAATACGGAACCACCGGTCCTGGGGAAACACAGGTGGCCACGAGCCTCCAGTCACATTTTCACCAACCAATGAATGCATAACTTTCGTGTGCGTGTGTTTCTGTTTAAAACCACTTTATTGTTGATTCACCAACACTGAACTCAATGGCCAAAAGCACTAAAACTCATCTGAGTTTTTTCCATCAGGTACCTACATCACAGCCTTCTTACACTTAGGAACATTAGACAGTCCTTCAGCACGGTCCTTTTGCATAGCAAAATCACCAAAAACACAAACAAGCATGGCGCTACGGAGGCCGTGGAAGGGATCTCTGCTTATAGTCTGAGAGCCAGAACAAGACGACAGAGTCGCCGTTCGACATGGGCTGGGGAAGGGCGCATCAGGTGACTCGGGTTCTGCCGCACCGTCAGCATTGACTTGGGGATCGCAGATAAAGTTTAGTGAGTGGGCAAACTCACAAATATGGAATCTGCAAATAACGAGGATCAACTACTTCTTCTTAAAAACGCAGAGCAATCTACTTCTTCCTTTAAAGATCGTATTTATTTATTTTTTGAGAGAGGGGAAGGGAGGGAGAGAAACATCGATGTGAGAGAGAAACAGCAGTCAGTTGCCTCATATGTGCACCAGGACGCACCCCACAACCCAGGCATGTGCCCTGAGCCGCAATCAAACTGGCGACCTTTTGCTTCGCAGGACAATACCCAACCAGCCACACAGTCAGGGCTCAGCCCGCTTCTTAAAGTAGGCCTCCACAGAGGCTAGTCACAGAACCAAGGTGACTCGTTTTCTTACGGCTAGCCAAGAAATGAGCTGAGAAGGTACAATGGTGACAAAGTGCAGACTCCGGAGGCCGTCCGTGTGAGTCTGAACCCCTGCTCCACCCCATAACAGCCGTGCAACCAGGGCCAGGCTACAGAAGCTCCCGATCCTCTTTGTATTTCAGCTTCCTCGTCTGTCAAATCAAGGCTACCCTAAGAATGGTGCCGTGAGGATAAAAGAACACAAAAGCAGCCTAATGGACAGGAGAAAATATTTGCAGATCTGTATCTGGTAAAGGGTTAATATACAGAACACATAAAGAACTCATACAACTCAACCAAAACAAAATCTTTCTAATGGGCAAAGGACTTGACTAGATATTTCTCCAAAGGAGATATATAGAGGACCAATAAGCCCATGAAAAGATACCCATCAGAAAAAGATTTAATCATTGGGGAATTCAAATCAAAACCGTAGTGAGGTACCACCTCATATCCATTAGGATGGCTGGATGGCTATTAAAAAACACACACACAGAGCCCTGACTCATGTGGCTCAACGGACTGAGTGCCAGCCTGTGAACCAAAGAGTCACTGGTTCGATTCCCAGTCAGGGCACGTGCCTGGGTTGCAGGCCAGGCTCCCTGGTGCGGGATGTGTGAGAAGCAACCACACATTGATGTTTCTCTTCCTCTTTCTCTCCCTCCCTTCCCCTCTGTCTAAAAGTAAATAAATAAAATCCTTTAAAAAACACACAGAAAATAATCATTGTTGGCAAGGATGTGGAGTAATTGGGACTCTTATGCACTGTTAGTGAGACTGTATAATGGTGCAGCTACAGTGGACACAGTATGGTGGTTCCTCAAAATATTAAAAATACAGACTACCCAAAAAATAAATAAAAACTACAGAAATAAAAACTACCCAATAAATAAATACATAAATAAAAACTACCATATGACCGAGCAATCCCACTTCCACATATACACCCAAAAGAACTGAAAGCAAGTTCTTGAAGAAATACGTGCACACCCAATTTCACAGCAGCACCATTCACAACAGCCAAAGGGCAGAAGCAACCCAAGTGTCCATCGACAAATATAGAGACAACTGAATGTTGTCAGCCATAAAGAGGAAGGAAACTCTAACACATTCCACGACATGGGTGAGTCTTCACTGTGCTACTGGAAGAAGCCAGCCACAAGGACAGGTACCGCATAGTCTCTTCAGAGGAGATACCCAAAGCAGTCAAACTCACAGAGAGCAGAGAGGTGGCTGCCAGCATCCGGGGAAGGGAACACGGGGAGTTGCTGTTTAAGGCATGTAGAGTTTCAGTTCTGCAAGATGAAGAATTTCGGAGAGTGGTTGCACAAACATGTTCGTGCACTCAATTAACACTGCTGAACTGCACACTTAAAAAGGGTTAAGATGGAATACAGTAGTATCGGCACAACACTTGGCACATAATAAGCACTCAATAAACATTAGCGATTGCTACGGTTTTTACCCTTTTTTTGATTGTTTTTAAAACCTACATTGAAGAAAAAAAACAAAAAGTCCTTCAACATGTGAATGGTTAAGCAAACTATGATACATTCACACCATGGAATAAACCTCAGCAATTTTTAAAAACACAGTAACAGCAACTTGGATGGATCTTAAAGGACATGATGTTGAGTGAGAAAAACACACCCAACCCCAAAAGGACACATATTAAATAATTCCATTTCTATAACATTTTCAAAAAGACAAAATTGAACTGATGGAGAACAGATCGCTGGGTGCAAGGTTAGGGGAGGGTGTGACTTTAGGGGCTAGTACAAAGAAATTTCTTCAGGATGATGGAAAAGTTCCATAATCTGACTCTGGTGATGGTTTCTTTCCTTTTTTTTTTTTTAAGCTTTTATTTATTTATTTTTAGAAAGAAGGGAAGGGAGGAAGAGAGGGAGGGACCTCAAACACTGATCAGCTGATTTTGGCACACCCCCAACCGGGGCCAGGCCCACAACCCAGGCATGTGTCCTGACCGGGAATCGAACTGGTGACCTTTCGCTTTGCGGGACGACAATCATCCAACTGAGCCACACCAGTCAGGGCATTGGTGATGGTTTCATGGGATAAATTTTAATTTCTTAGAACTACATTTCAAAAAAGAAAATGTGTGTGATATAAAACCTGGTGAAATTGAAATAAGATCTGTATAATATTGTACTAATGTGAATTTAACGGTTTTGATCATTGGTATTATTAAGAAGCCACTATTTTTGCAACTTCTATGTCAGTATAAATTTCAAAATGATAAGTTTAAAGAAACAAACTACATGAAAAAAAATAAAGAAAGGAAACTCCATTCCAGACCCTCTTTTTATACTTAAAAAGAAATGAGTCAGATATCGGCAAGATATTAAAGAAAGTGAAAGAAAAACACATAGCAGATAAACTTATACTGAGTTTTAACACACACGTGAGGGTTTCTGGAAAACATCCGCATCACTTGTTATTACCAAGGGCACTACAAAACCATACAAGTTGTCAGGTGGCTAAACTTCGAATCTGGCAGCAAGCATTCAAAAAGTGTAGTAATAAACACTTGCACACACTTTCACTGGAGTTCGTATTTGAGAGGGAAGTAACAGTACTTAGTAAATGCCATGTATTTCCAGCACGCACTCCAGATACATGGGAAAATTGTAACATGCCACACTTGTTGGACTACCAAGATGAAGATACATTGTTCTCTGGCCCAGAACAGAAAATTACTCAAATGCAATACCACTCAGTGAATCCCCAGGACTCCCAGCACTCAGCATGCAATCAGCATCATGGCGATGACTTGTTACAGAGAAAGGATACAAAGCTTAATCAGGAAAAGGAAAAGGTGCATGAGGTGGGGTGAAGGGGAAGTCTGGAGGAAACCAGGCACAAGCTTCCAAGGTGGAAGGACTGGGTGCCAGGGCGAGAGGTAAGGGAGAAGAGGAGGAATGTGCCAGAAAACTGAACAGGAGCTTCCAATGAGATCAAAAGAAAGCCAGGATTGATATCCAGACGGAAGTGGAAAAAAGTGGACCTAGAAAGAGAGTGACCAGCAATATAAAATGCTACTGACACGTCATAAAGGATGAGACTCGGGGCACAAGCTCCATGTGGAGACTTGGCCAAGGACAGAAATCAGTAGGCTGACCCCCAAGCAGGTGAGCCCTCGCACACATTCTGCGTCAGCTGATTTAAAAGGAGTCTTGAAGAGAAGAAGGGATCTGTTCAACAAAGGGGTCTTACTATTGTCTTATGAAGGCATAAGAGAAAACTTCACAGGGTCTGCCTACAGAGCACACCAAATACCAAGTGAGGGGGAAAGAGATGGGTTTTTTCCATCAATGCTATTGAATGATATGCAAAAAATCAAAATGCTTAGATAAGGGACCACAAGAGACATAGCTGCAGCTGGAATATAAACACACATAACTGGGTCTAGTGAAAACAGCTACTATGCAAAAATGGCCTTAAAAACCTTTATTAGCCAACAAATTCTTTTAGCTTCCTAGAATAAAGGGGAATAAATCTGCAAAGTAAAAACTAACTCTCCAACATTGTAAATGGAAATGTTCTACATCATGCACTAATTTCTCAAGGTCTTCTATCATAAATTAAAGACCTACCCTGATTTAAAAAGCAACACAGGCAACACTGAGTTCCTTCCTGTTTCTCCTGCTCTATCCACGTCTCCTCCGTCACCCAGCACTTTGTTGGCTTCTGAAAGTCCTCCTTTCCTAGACGGTTTATCTCCTTGCAGTCCCTGGATCAGCAGCATCAGCATCACCTGAAAGCCTGTTAGAAATGCAGAACCTCAGCTCTGCCCCACGCAACTTCCCAGGTGATTCCCATGCACCTTAAACTTTGAAAAGCACTAGCTGAAGTGGTAGCTGATAGCCTAAGTGGATGTTTTCTTAGAGTATGGCACTTCCTTTCCCCTTTCTTTTTCCTGGGACATCTGCCACCAGTTACTTTTCCAAAGCTTGAAAAGGAGACTTCTTTTTTCAGCTCACAAAGCTTTCACAGCTAGAAGGTATCCATCCACCAGCTGACCCTCTCATTCCATAGGAGAGATCCAGAGAGGTTATGACTCTCCTAAATCACACAACTAATGGCAGAAAATTGCTTCAGCATACCGCTTCCAGGACTCTAGGTCCCTGTCTTATTGGGCTGCACTTCCTGCAGTTCAACTGAAAAAGCATGGGTCAGTGAAAGGATTTGTTTTGCTTTATTTTTTTTTCATTTATTGATTTTTAGAAAGACAGAAGAAGGAAGAGAGACATCGGTTTGTCGTTCCCCTTATTTATGCACTCATTGGTTGATTCTCGTATGTGCCCTGTCCAGGAATCAAATCTGCAACCCTGGCTTATGGGGACGACACTAACCAACTGACGAGCTACCTGGTCAGGGTCTACGTTATGTTAATTTTTAAAAGGAGGTGGGGACAATGCTCATTGAAACCCAGGTCCAACAGATGGCTCTTCCTCACAAGACCACAACTACCTTAATTATTTCAGTCCACTTTCATCCCAGGGCACAACATAGGTAATGCACAGCAAAAGTACATAAATTCCATTATATCCGAATTCTTCATACTGGCTCCCCATGTCCCGGATGGTATGGTGTACCATTGTGAACGATAATTTATTACATAAGGACTTCTATCTTTAAACCGTTAAGGAACAACAGGAAAACCAACGATTTGGGCTGATGGCCAGTACCCAGTACTAGTTCCCCGAGTGCTTCTCTCTGATTTAAAAGACAGGCGCAAAGGAAGGCACACTGCCTACTCTCAGAAAAGTGAGGAACCACAAACACTCACTCACCTGTGCTCAGTTGGCATACCACTGATTTCCTTTCCAAAAATTGAATTTTAAAGTGACAACTTCGCTGTAGGACAATAGATGACAAAGAGGAGTTCCTTTCCACTTTGGTCTTAAAGATGGGTCTGAGAGCAAGTCTGGACAACTTAAGGCTGCTGGATGTCCTTCTTTGAATGAAGTACTGAGACAGGCTACAACATGGATGGACCTTGAAAACATTATACTAAGAGAAAGAAGCCAGCCACAAAAGGCCACATAGTGTATGATTCCATTGACATAGAGTGTATGGAATAGGCAAACCTATAGAGACAGAGAGTAACTAACTAATTAGTGGCTGCTTAGGTCTGGTGGGGATGGGAGCACAGGAAAGTCATAGGGGAAGGATGAAAGGTTTCTTCTTGAGTGATGAAAACATTTAAAAATTGTGGTATGACCGATGGTTGCACACATCTGTGAATATACAAAAAAAAATCACTGAATTGTACCTATTAAAAGGGTGAATTACATCCTCCATGAGTTATGTTTCAATAGGCTGTTATTTTTAAAAGAGTAAATGGTGTTGGATACCTGAGGGGTTGTTTTTAGTATTCCTTATGCTTTTGTTTATGTTTAAATTTTCTCCTAATAAAAAATAATAAAATAAAGTTTCCCTTTTTTTAAAGCAGGATACTCTCATATTTTGGTCACATTTCCCACTCTCTCAGAAGAACAATGCGTTAGCACATTAAATTCAGAAGGTCAGCAAAATACATTTTACCCTTCCTTTTGGAAGAACCACCACCACATTGAGAGAAAGAAAAACTAAACATAAATTAAGAATCTTCCAAGCTCAGAAAGATACAGGCCTTGACTTTAAGATATTAAGGTAAACAGCAGGCAGAGAAAGTCAGTTACTGGCAGGCTAGGAAGAAGGAAGATAAAGAAAAACAGTAACAGGGCATTTTTCAATCATGAAACCTGGCTTTTCTGTTACGAAAAACAAAACATATTTCAAATAAAAAATTAAATGTATATAAAATTGGCTTTTACTTGTCTTAGTTAACTGTCTTAAATAAAAAGAAGAAACAAGAGGCCCTGGGTGGTATGGCTCAGTAGACTAAGTGCCAGCTTGCAAATAGAAAGATCCCTGGTTCAATTCCCAGTCAGGGCACATGCCTTGGTTGCAGGCCAGGTCCTCAGTTGGGGATGCTCAAGAGGCAACCACACATTGATGTTTCTCTCCCCTTCTTTCTCCCTCCCTTCCCCTCTCTCTAAAAGTAAATACATAAAAAATTGTTTAAAAAAGAAGAAACAAGAATTCATATTTTCTCCCCTATTCATTCAGTGTTAAGTTCCAGCTCCTCAGTGACTTTCTATTTTTAAGCAAATGAAAAACAAAACCCAGGAATCAGGTTTTCAATGGCCATCGTCTCCCTTCCCTGGAAAGGAAATGAATAACTACAATTTACTAATCATTGACCAGTCCCAGGCAGTGTTCTCAGTGCCTTGCAAGTATTCTATGTTAATCTTCCTAACAGAATACAAAATAAATCATAGGTAGTATTATGCAGGTATCCCTTGAATGCAAAGAGGGTAAGAAACCTACCCACGGGCTCACAACTGGTAAGTGGTGGAAGTAGCACCCAAAACCAGGCTGTCCAGTCCAGAACCTGAACCTGTGCAGCCACACCGCAGAGACCAAAAGGCTGCAGCTCTACTCACAGAGACTCCAATCCCTGCAAGTTCAAATTCAGAAAAGCAGTTTATGCATTTAATTAAACTGTTAAAAGATTACTAGAAAACAATAATTTGAGGGTTTTAACAGGTGCATACCTATAAATAACCACAAAAGATTGATTTCATATGCCTTATTAGAATGATAAATAGAAGATAATCTCTTTATCCCCTAAGCTCCAGAAATTCTCTTCCATACGTAACACTTTACAATTTTTTTTTGTCTTTAATACTTACTTATACACATATTACCTCCCACACAGAATCTGCTCAGACTGAGTCTTTATTTAGGATATGCATATTTTAACACCTCATTGGCCTAGTGCTACAAGGTGGAAGGATGGCTAGAAAAATGTCTGTGCAATGACAACCCCAAGCATCCTGTGGCAGGAACATGTGGTCAGGAAGGCAGATTCTGGGATTAGGAGGCTAAGGCTCTGACACTGCTGTTGTTCATATTTGCAGCTTTGCTTTCTCCGGGCTGTGCTAACGCCGCCACAAAATAGGACTCAGGTCTTCCAGTCCAAGAAAGGTAACAAGTGCACACAGAGGCAGAAGAATGTTGCTTTTGAAGACAACATGATAAGGGCTCAGAATCTGAACTGTCAATAAAAGACACAAAAGGCAAAGGGCACAGGAGAGGGAGTCCTTCGGACCCCACACCTTAGACAAGTTCTTTACTTCCCAGTCTCCCGATTGTTCTGGGTGGGGGAGGGTAAAGCGGCCTAGCACGTGTAACTGCTTAGCTCAATACCCAGCCCACAGGACGTATTAGATAAATGTCAGTGGTAACTTAGAAGAAGTGACAGTAGAGCCGGTGAGCTGTGAGCAAGACACAATAACACGTGCCGATCTGACCCTCTGAAGTTTAACTGGGACATTCAAAAGACTGACGGTAATCTTTCATAGACATGTTGTTAATCCGCTGGGATGTTTTATAAATTTGTATGTTTCAGTATTTTTTTAGAAATATTTCAAAGTCTTAATTCTAAGAGATAAGACTCGCTTACATGCACCAAAAGGTGTACGGGGTGTCCAACCCGCAGCCCGCAAGCCACAATGCGGCCCAACACAAAATCATAAACTTACTTAAAACAGCATGAGAATTTTTTGTGATTACGTGTTGCAATGTATTTAATGTGTGGCCGAGAGACGCCAAAAGTTGGACTCCCTTGGAAAACTTAAAATTACTATATGCTATTGATACTGGACTTTCTTCCCTTCAGCGGTGTTTCCATCAAGAAGCGGCACAATAAACGTAAGTGTAGTTGTAATTCAAGGACGACAATTATACAAAGTGAAAAACTCCTTCAACTCTCATAAATAGCTTGTAAATTATTTGCAATTTTTTTAAGTTTTTTAGATTCTTCTGAATAATGGGTCAGTCTATTCACACACAAAAAAATCTACCAATTATTCTCATATTCTCAATTTACATGTTTCTAATAAGTCAGAAAAACCTCTACCTCTCTGAATGCTGGCAGACATTAGTTAAGACTCATGGTTTCGTGCATGTGTGAGATATGGTTTCACTTTTTTAAGTAAAAGTGAGCTAGGAAAAAAAAAAATGAATTTCTCCAGGAAATCTGAGTCAACTTCAGGACTTGGCTGGGGGAGAAGGATAACTAAAATCGGGTCAGTTCATCGACACTGCTGTGTCTGCAATGCAAAGGGAGAATGGGAAACTCTAATCCTCTTGCAAGAAGGAATTAGAGGGTATTAGTACACGCACCCCACTTCAGTCATAGGCTGAGAACTGCTTTGACCATTTGCTCACAAGACCTGTTGAAGTGTCACAGGAGCAGGATGCTCATGCACCACGTGACATTCCTGAATGCAATCTTTAAGAATTCTTACCGCCCTTTCTGTAAAATGTTGGCAGGACCTCACACACATTGTGCTCGTAGTTGTGTTTCGTTCTGTTTTCAACGCAAACATCCTTCCTAAGAAACCTATCACCCCATATCCCCCCGAACCATCACATAGTATCAGAGGATCAATTTTGCCCACAAACAAAACTCGCATAGGGAATCCATGCCCCCGAAGTTTAATACTACACCCACTTTCTTACCTGATGCCGAATCAGGTGGGTCCTGCCCCACCTTTCTTCGAACTCTTTCCGCAGATTTCCCTTTAAGGACGCCAGCCAGGGTCCTGGGGAACGACGAGAGCGAGAGCGGAGAGTGCAGAGAAAAGCAACCCTAACTTCGCTACTCCCTCTCGTTCTCCGGCTCCAACTCGTTCCACGTCCCAGGCAAAGAGCACTGCCAGCTCCACAGAGTTGGAGGGATCACCCCAAGGAGCTCCTCTGCATCCCTTCTCTGTCACCCCCGGAGACAAGCAGGGAAAACGGCATCCACCGCTTGGAAGGGACCAGGCAGGCAAGAACAACAGCAAGAGCTGCAGCTCACAAAGAAGAAGACGTGATGAAGGAGGAGGCAGTGAGTGAGATGTAGCAGAGAAAGGACAGCAGCGGCGGAAGGGACACCTCCCGGCTCCCGCCTAACTCCAAGCCATCTTCGCCCTGTTGTCATAGCACTTTTCAACGAAGGCTCCAGCACAAGTCAGATGGCTGAGCCCCGATGCCTTCTGGGGGATGTAGTCCGGAGAGGCTAAGGAGACGGAAAGAGGAGTATTTTCCTGAGTAGGCGGCACTGGGAGTCGGATTTCCACTGGGCGGGGCTGGGATGAACCCCTGCTGGGTGCTTATTAGCAGAGAAAGAGAATTAATCAAATTCCCTCTGCAGTCCTCGGACATTTCGATTTCTGCCCCGAGGAACACCCGCCACCCTTCTCGGCCACGGACTTGTGCCGCAACCCTCCAGCTCCTCTGTCCCCGCCCCTCGGTGCTCGTGGGTGGGGCTTTCTGCGGGGGCGGGTCGTCCGCGCCTTTCCGCAGGATCCGGGTTCAGAGGACCAAATCCTCCAGGAGCGACCTTGTCTTTTCCCCTAAGAGCCCCACGAGGCTCTGTCCGACTGGGCTGCAAGTGGCTCAGGTGGGTGTGAGGGTAGTGCTGGCCCAGTGCATACCTTGAAGGAGAAGTCGGGGGCGAGGGGAGAGGATTCATAAGACCAAGATCACTGAGACGGTGGGGCAAATTTCTGGGTGTTTTTTTTTTTTCCTCGTGGAAAAAGTGCTGCTATAAAGTTATCTGTATGTCTTCTGATCACGTGCTAAATATTCTCTTTTGTATATACATTGGATTTCCTGATATATAGGTATGCAAATATTCAACTTTACAATTGAACATGATGATGCCAATTTTTCACACCTTTTTTCATCTGTTGACCGCTGGCGCCAATTCAACACCAATAGGAATCCCCAAATGGGGGTGTGGTGAAGCAGAAAACTAGATTCTTGGCAAACAGCTCAATTAAGATACAGCACAGGTATAGAACAGCTCAATGGCCTTACAACTCAACGATGAACTAACACAGCTGTGGCAAAGAGGCAGCTCTGGGAGACGCTCCAGTGAAATGGCTTCAGCCCCAGGGGGAAAAATACAGCCTTCAGAGGAAAGAGAAAGCCCACTCCCCAATCCGGAGGGGAGCTAACCTATATAGAAAGAAGTCCCAAGAGCATGCTAGCACCTTTCCCTCCCACCTCTTATTCCCCCACAGGCCTTCAACTGAAACTCTAAAGGTCCCCACAAGACTTGCAACCAGGGGAGCAATGGGTGGCAGCAGTAGTGCTTCCTCCACAAACACTCTGACCCATCTCCCAGGCCCACTTCTCTCTAACCCTCACCCTGACCCTGCCTAGTCTCTCCTGTTGCTTTCTAGGCACCTCCTTATTTCAGTGTCACCAGCTTTAATAAACATACTCTCAAAATAAAAATAGTAATAAAAAAATAAAGTCCTACTCCTGATCCATCCTTGGTCCACCCTCATGCAAATGAAGACTCCAAATTCTCACAGTTTTATTGGTCCAAACAGTACTGTTCAGATTGGTCAGAATGGAACCGCTCTGATTGGTCAGGGATATAGCTGTGCAGCTTTGATTGGACAGCGAAATTCTCAATCCTATTGGTTCAACTGGGATTCCAGGCTCTCTTTTATAAGGACTGGCTCAAATGTCCCACACACAGTGCAGACAGTCAGTACAGGGTAGAAGGCAGGTCCAGTAAAGTCTTCTCCCTGAAACTGGTTTGTCTGATAGGCCCCTATTTAGAAATGACTATTTTCATTTTCCAAATGTGAACCCAGTTAGCCACCAAGAGTGTTTTCTTGGTAGTTGTCTTCTTTCTCAGGGTCTACACATCTTTGCTTTCAAATTCAGTGTAGGTATAATACCCTCCTTGTAACCAACCTTGAAACTTTTCACTGGATTTTAGTTTACGCTTTAAAGGTCCTGTTTGTCACCACCAATTCACATTACCACTAGAAAATGAATTTTAAATTATTACTTTTCTTAAACATAAGAGTATTTCATGTCATGAAAAGCATTAATTTTTAATAGTGATATTAAACCATCAAAATAATGCGAGGGGAGCCTCCTGGTCCAGGGAAGTCCTCAGGCAAGAGGAAAGGACTCCCAACGTCCCACCGCCGGCTTCCCCGGCCCTCAGCTGCCACCAGGGGGCGCGACCCAACCTCCAGCACCAAACAGCCAGGCGGCAGGCCAGCGTTCCCAGCCAGAACTCAACACTGCGCCTCGGGTGGACGACCCGGGCGGCGGCAGGAGGGGGCGCTGCGGTGACCTGGCGGGCACGGCGCAGAGGAAGTGTCGTCCTCGCCGCCGCCTGAGCTGCGTGGGCTGTGATGTCGTCCCGGCACGGGCACGCCGACTCGGGGGCCAGGGGCACACGGCGGGCGCGGGAGCCACGGGAGCAGGAGCTGCAGCGGCGCCGGGAGCAGAAGCGGCGGCGACACGACGCGCAGCAGCTGCAGCAGCTCAAGCACCTGGAGTCCTTGTGAGTCCCCGCCCGCCTCCGGGCTCCTGCGAGGAAAGGGCGCTGCCTGGGCGCCACAGGCCGGGTACTCTGAGCCCCGCCAGGGGGCGGGCGGCCCGGCGGGGTGACCGACCCTGGGCGGCGCGCACTCGCCTTGCAGCCGCCCCGCAGCGGGAGGGGAGGCCGGTGCCCGGCTCCCCCGGGCCGCCGGAGCTGGGAGGGAGCGCAGGCCCCACCCCCAGGTTCGGGGCGCAGGCGGGGGCGTTGGGCGGGGGCGCTCCCGCAGCGCGGAGTCGCGGTTGCTGTCCTCGTGCCTCGGTGTCGGAGTTTCGCCTGGGCTCTGTTGGGCGCTCTCTCTGGGTTTGGAGACGGAAGACGCAAGAGGTGTGCTTTGGTCCCTGTCCTCTCACGGTGTTCGGGTCACAGGGCCCACTGTGACCCCGATACAGTCTTTTCCTACGCAGCCCCGTAGCGTAGGTGTGGTAAGAATACACAAAGGGGTTAGGGACCTGCCCCCGACTATGGCGGAGGTGGCCGGACAGGTAGGAGAGTGTGGACGTGCTCTCCAGCCCTGAGGACTTGAACCCGGATTAGGAGTGGGAGCTACCAAGAGGCCGACTCCTGCTCAACACAAAGAGTTAGGGCCCGAGTCACACGTACACTCTTGCAGGTGAGCCTAGCCCGACTTAGGAGGCACTGCGCTCCCAGCTCCGGAGGGGCCAGGGAGAGGCCAGGTAACCACCGGCAGGAGGGCAGGTTGTGCAGGAGACTGAAACCTCAGGTGGGAGGCTGCACTAATGACCTTCCCGTTCTTCTCCGCCATTCTGTGCTCCTGGAAGCCGCTGTAGGAGTCAGTGCCTCTTGAGCTTTGACACACAACGCATTGCTTTCTCGGAGCCCGGCCTGCTCTTT
Organism: Macrotus californicus; assembly: GCA_007922815.1. NCBI lineage: Eukaryota > Metazoa > Chordata > Mammalia > Chiroptera > Phyllostomidae > Macrotus > Macrotus californicus. The sequence goes on along the minus strand of VMDR010001884.1, from coordinate 75,112 downwards.
TCGGTGTGGCCCTTGAGCTGAATGTCACCTCAGTAGGGCAGTGGTTGCAAGACAGGCCCTTCTTGCATGGCAGGCACCCGCAGTCCTGGCCACGTCAGGCACTCTGTTTGGCTCATTCTGTCCGCTCAGTAAGGCAGATACTCAAAAACCTTTCCCAGCTAAAAGCTCAGGCAGGGCCTACCCCAGCCCAGCCCACCCTCCATGTCGTTAACTGTAGGGTGCCCCACAGTGGGTAATACTATACACTTACTGTGTAGCTCACAGATGTCAGAGAGATTATAAGCTCCTTCTTGCAGATAAGAAAGTGCAGGTTCAAGAGTTAAGTAACCTGATCGAGGAATCATCAACCTATAAACAGTCACACTAAAGAGGAACCCGGGTGTCTGATTCCCAGACCAGTGAGATTTTTCAGCTTGAGACTTAAAACTTTACGGTTGCTCACTTACTTGGTTTGGATAGTTCTGAAGCTTGTTTACATTTAAATAAAAATTTATATTTCCAGAGTCATGTAGTTCAAATATCAAATACTCCTAAAAGACTAATTTAAAAAAGGGGTGGGGGGGTTCTGCATCCCTGCTCTTCATTCACCCCACACACTTCACACACCCCCTGCACTCCTCCACGGGCCTCAATTAGTAAACTTTTAGTTGTTTTTTTCTACTGGGATTTAACTACATTTTTCTAAACTATGTGCTTATACTGCTTTTTTTATTAAACAACAGACCTTCCCTAATAGCCTCATGCCATAGAAGGTGAGGCTTCAGCTGGCTTTCCCTCACTGTCTTGTCTCCACCCTTCCCATTGTCATTCTGTCCAATCAGGTCAGTGTTAACATCACTGTAACTGCGGTGCTGTTCACTCTGGAGCCCATGATGTTCTAGGATCTCTTTTGCTTTCACACAAGTGTTGTTTTCCAGGTAGTTAATAAGAGCCTCGGGGTTTTTTTTTCTTTTCTTTTCATTTGCTTAGTATTTTACAGTTTTATAAGGTAAACTTTTTCCTCACTGGATTTTCTTTTCTTTTTATTCCTCCTTTCCCTAGATTTTTAAAAACTTTACTTTTCTTAACATTTCATGGCTGTTTAATGTGCATACATGATTTGTGTTTTAATTTCCTTCCTTCCATTTTGTTGTTTTCCTTAGGCTTCTGTTGATCCTGTCTGTTCTCGCCTATTTTACATCTTTTTGTCTTTTCATTCTATTTTCTGTAAGATTCATCTTTCAGTACTTTCACCATTGCACTTTTTTAAGTTCCGATTATATTTTCAGTTTTCAAGAGATTTTCTCTGTTCTGAGAATCTTTTTCATAGAATCCTATTGTTAATTTCATCAGTAACATGTCTTCTCTCATCTTTGAGGATCCTCATTAGTTTTTGTTTTCTTCACCTTCCACTGCCTGTTTCTTATTTGCCTTTTCTTTTGATCTTTTTCACTGAGAGGTTTTCCTACTGGGCAGGGATCCTAGCTCTTCCTCATTAACAGTGAGGCATTATAGCCCTGACCAGTGCAGCTCAGTTGGTTGGGCAGTGTCCCACAAAGAAAGGTCACCGGTTCAACTCCCAGCTAGGGCATGTGCCTAGGTTGCGGGTTCCATCCCCAGTCAGAGCCTGTACAAGAAACAACCAATCAACGTTTCTCTCCCTGTCTCCTTCCATTCCCCTCTCAAAAAAAAGAAAAAACAATGAGGCATTATAAAGCTATTCTGATACAGGGCTGTTGAGAGAGAGAGAATGTAGAGGTGCTGATTTGTTGGCGGTAAATTTCACTGTAGGGAAGTCAGGCTGTGATCTGCCCTTTTCCTGGGGAGACTCCCACGTATCAGGAACTGGAGTTTTTTCTGGGACCTCTTCAGCCAAAGAAGAGCCTTCCATTCTCGGGCCTGGGTATCAGAAAGATGGCTGGCTGCCATTGTTCTAGATTGGGGTGGAGAGGGAGGGGCTTTGGTTTCAGAGTTCAGACGGAGAGAGACTTCGCTGTTTTCAGCCAGTGCTTACCCTCATCTCCACCCTAATATTCCCATATATCTGGGGCCTCTGCAGTTAAGTTTCACAGGGGACTGAATCTGCAGTGTCTTTGAAGGGTGACGGCTCCTGGCTGTGGGGAAGAACACAGTAACCATCCAGGGTTCCTACTCCCAGCACCTGTCTTCCAAAGGTTGTAACTTCCTCCACCTTAAAGAAACCAGTTACTTTCCTCCACTTTCCATTGTCTTCCCAGCTCTGTCTCGGGACTGTTCTCTGCTGCTATCCCCTCCCAGGATTTCTGTGGCTTCTTGCCCTTCTTATTCCTTTACCGTCACTTAAAGAGAGTCTGGGAAAGGCAGATAAGTGAGTTGGTCAGCAGGCCATGTTAAATGGGAAGCCCCATAGTTTTTACAAATTGAATTCAAACCCTTTTAAAAGCTGGAAAGCCCTTTTTTGCTCCCCTCACACTTCTCTGGTCATTTTAATACACTCTGATCTTTCTTACCCTTTGACCGTACCTGCCAGGCCCCTACGGCATCTGAATCCTCCACCTTGTGCTCCGTCCCACACTCCCATTCTGTCACTCCAGTGCTCCTGGGCTGCCAGGACAGCAGAGGGGAGGCTCTGTGCATATGAGGCAGTGTCATCGCTGCCTTCCAGCCCCATGGGAGCCAGCTGCAGAAAGAATTAGAATGGAGCACACTTACATGAGGAGTCTTCCAAAAGAAATCCCACCCCAGCAATCAGAAATCCAAAGACTATTTTTAAGTACTTGACAAAATAAATATTTCTTCTCCCATACCCACTTGGGAAGATAATTTTTTCCTCTCTTATCTAAGAGAGAGGGGAAGGGAAGGAAAAAAAAAGAGAGAGAGAGAAACATCAACATGTGGTTGCCTCTCACACACCCACTACTGGAGACCTGGCCTGCAACCCAGGCATGTGCCCTGACTGGGAATCGAACCAGCAACCCTGTGATTCACAGGCCGGTGCTCAATCCACTAAGCCACACCAGCTGGGGCTCTTTTCTTTATTTTTTAAAATTTTACTCTTCCTACTGTTCAGAGCAACTTACTAGAATTTGAATGATATAAAGCTAAGGCATCACAGATGGTACAAAATAATGGGTCTCCACCAACATTTCTTATTTTCTAAGGATAACTACAGAGACAATGGAGACATTTCAACTGTGACAGCGCAGAAGCCAACTACATAGTAAATACACTCCCATTCCCGTTTTCAGATCTGTTACTTTTTTAAAGACTTTATTTATTTATTTTCAAAGGGAAGGGAAGGAGAGGGAGAGGGAGAGGGAGGGAAACACTGATGTGTGAGACAAACATCAGACGGTTGCCTTTACAGGCCCCCAAACAGGGACCTGGCCCACAACCCAGGCCTGTGCCCCGGCAGGGAACTGAACCAGTGACCTTTTGTTTCACAGGCTGCTGCTCAATCCACTGAGCCACACCAGCCAGGGCCAAATCTGTTATTTTTAATAGTTAGTGTTTGAGAAATACCTTTTTTTAACATGCTGCATAAACTAAGGAATTCTTTAGCCCTAGGAAAAAACACTAACCATGTGTCTTTAAATTCGTGAAAACAGTTGGAAAATGTACCTTTTAGGGAAGGCCATTGCTAACAATAATAGATTTCAAAATATGCAGTTCCGTCCAATTCCTTTTTCATCTAGGAAAAAACATTTACATACTGCTCAGGAATTTGGATCTTAGCTTGTTTGGCCATATGTTACTTGTACAGCTCCTATGGCAAAAAGAAAGCACCATCAGAGTCAACCGAAAAACATCAGCTAAATGCTTTGTCACCAAAAAGAATTTACTGAGAAGAGGAAAGGGCTGCAACCCAGTGCACAAAGACATGGCAAGCCACGTGCACACTCTGGCCTGTGTGCCAAGATGGAGGGGTTTTTGTAGAAGAGAAATGGAAGTTACGGAAAAGGGAAGCTGGAACCACAGAGCTTTACTATAAATGCAGTCCTTCCTGCAGGGTTCTCCCATATAGGGCCCTCCTGATGGTGAAGAGTACCAGAACTTCATAAGCCCTGGCTCCTCGCAGAGACCCTCCCCACAGATTACGTTTGCTTACAGTTTCCCTTAGTCTTCATCATCGGGTTGCGGAACATATACGTAGGCTGCCCACTTCCCTCCAGACTCCCTTGCCTAAAGCACAGCATTGCTGTTTCTGGGGACTGGCTGCCAGTGCAATATGTCCCCTTCCCAACTCGTGCAAACGCTTGCTGCTGAGGGAAGCCTAGGCTTAAGACATGCCACCGCTTTCCACTGGAAAATACTTTCCGTGTTTGCTTTGGAAATCAGCATACCTAAAAAGTTATTTACTCCATAATCCTTTTTTTAAGGGACTGTAAATCATTTTATTTATTTTTTTCACTTTTTTAAAATCATTTATTTATTCATTTTTATTGTATTTTTTTTCCCATAACCACTTATCCCCCTTAGACTCCCTGCCCCGACAGCCACCACACTGTGGTCCATTACTGTGTAATCTTTAGGGACTAATTCCTCCTCTGTCCCTTCAGAAAAGCTCTGAATTAGTGATGGTGAGAAGGGGCTCAGAGAAGGCTCCATCACATTCCTTATTTGGGAAGGTGCAGAGAGGAAACCAAAGGGAAGTTCTTCTTGCTGTAGCTGCTCACGGCACTTCTTGTCCATCACCCACGTGGAAGGACACACTCCTGTTCTCCTTCTCTACACTCAAACTGCACTCACAGCACTATGCTGCAGTCCAGCTATGTGGGGTTTCCAACACCACCAAGCAACTCTCCTGTTCCCAGAGGATACCCAGTAGCTGCCTTACACATTTAACTTAGTTCTGACACTGTCTACCTGGAGATAAGAGCATCAGAACCTACAAGTTAAGGGGACATCCCACAAGACTGCCTCACCCACACACACTTTAGGTGCCAATCACCAAATCCAGGTTGTCACCTGTGTTCCTGATCAGCTGTAAACGAGAGGTTCCTGCACCCCCTCCTGCATTTTGGTTACTTTACTAGAATAGCCCATGAAACTCAGGAAAACATTTCACTTACTAGATTACTGGTTTATTATAAAAGGATATAGCTCTGGGAGCAGCCAGGCGGAAGAGATAGATGGGGAAGGGGCGTGGAGCTCCCACCCATGCCCTCGGCAGGGGTGCCACACCCCACGTGTTCACCCACCCTGAAAGCTCTCTGAACCCCATCCTTTGGGATTTTATACAGAGGCTTCATTACATCGGCATGATTGATTAATTTTTGGCATTGGTGATTAATTCAACCACCCTTGAGCCGGACTGAAAGTCCAACCCACTAATCACCTGGCTAGTTCCCCTGGCAACCAGCCCCTATCCTCAGGAGCTTTCCAAAAGTCACAGCATTAACATAAACCCAGTTTCATTGAAAGGTGCTTGTTATAAACAGAAGAAACTACATTCACCTTTATTGCTCTAGAGCTATATCAGGAATTGGGAACAAAACTCAGTATTATAGCAAGAGATGCCCTATGGCTCTTATGTAAGAATTACAAGGGTTTTAGGAGCTCTTTGCCAGGAGCAGTGGATGAAGACCAGGTATCTATTTCTTATTATCAATCAGAATATCACACCACCAAAGTTGTTTTCGTTCACATCTTAGAGGACAGGAGAAACATTTCACGTTCCCTTCACCCAAGCCTTGCTAACCACTGCACCCCTGTATTTACTGTTCTAAATGGTCTTTACAGTGGGTGTGTAAGAAAAGGGTCTGGATGAGGGAAACATTAAATCGCTGTTAGAAGGGTTTTAGGAGCCACCCTATTTGATGCTGAATAAGGGAAAGCTATGCTAGGTAAACAACCTGACCACGGTAACAGTTTAGAACCGTAACCAACCCACAGGTCTTCTCACCTCACATCTTCCCTGTAATCTCTTGATTTCCCTTCTTCCGAAAATAAAATTATTGTGCTAAGACCCCAAGTTAGTTATTATTTCAGTGAATTTGAGTTCTAGATCTCAGCATGATGTGGTATACCATCGGTTTAATTACCTGTGATCTCTTGAGTGCTGGACATATTTAACTGTTTGAGATAAAACGTATTTTTAAGTTTTTATTAAAAAATATCCTTTGTGCCCTGGCTGGGTGGCTTGGTTGGAGCGTCATCCCGTACACAAAAGGGTTGAAGGGTTTCATCCCAGGCCAGGGGACATAGAAGACACAACCAACTGATGTTTCTCTCTCACAACGACGTTTCTCTCTCTCATCTCTCTCTCTCCCCCTCTCTGTCCCCCCTCCTCTCTCTCTAAAATCAATAAACATAACCTTGGGTGAGAATTAAAAAATAATAATAATAAAATGTGTCATGTTCCTGGTAACGTGGTTGATGGTGGTTTTTTCTTTTCTTTCTAGTTATGAGAAACCTCCTCCTGGGCTGATCAAGGTCAGTGTGAAGTTTGTCCGTTCAGTTATTCCCTGAGGTGTGTTAGACTCAGTGCTCCGGCTCAGCCACTTGTTATGAAAACAGCTGCTTGTGGTCTTGAACCTCCTTCACGATGGTCCTGTTTCTTCCCTGCAGGTGCCAGTCACACGCTTTGGGCTTTGTCACAGGCCTGGTCCTTTGTAGAAATTTCAGCCGCCCAGTGTCCATTCCCTAGGAAACCGGGGCAGTCCCACGTGTGCTCCCTTCTCCCTCCGCCATCGTCACTCCCTTCTCTCTCCCCCTCCAAGCTCCGTTGCCCCGGTGCTGACTCTGACTCACCTGGTGCTGGTCCCCTAAGTGTCACCAGCTCAGAGACCAGCAGACCCTGGGGAAGGCCTGGCACTCATCCAGCCCCCAGTCCCTGGTGAGGAGCCCCTCCTCCAGCAGCCTGGCCTGGGTCAGCCTCTCTGGGAGAGAGAGACTTAGAGGAATGGTTCAAGGCCAAAGCAGACTTTTCAGTTTGCTAACATTCAACTAAAAAAAAGAAAAATTCATTACAAACTCAATATTCATGGAAATGTGAAAAAAATCAAAAAAAAATTTAAAAAATCATCTTAATTGTGTAATGTAATTCTTTGGTGGTGAAAATACATTTCATAAAAATTAGCAGAAAACTTGTCATCTTAGAATCAGAGTTGGAGCTCACACATCATTCCTGGATGAAGGACAGATTTCTATTTTGCTTCCTAGTAACTTTTCCCCAAAAACAGCTGCTTCATTCTCATGATGTAATTCCTCTGGTGCAGTTGTTTCCATTTGTCTGTCCAGTCTCACTGTCTTTCCAGTCCCTGGGAAGGTAAGTAATGATGACCGTGGGAGCTCCACGCCCTGGAAAGCCTGGCGATGCTGTGTTCTGAAGCAGGTGGGAGAGAGTTCCGGCGCTTTCTGGCCATACTGGTTACACGTTGTTTCCTGTTTTAGGAAGATGAGACTAGGCCAGAGGACTGTATACCAGATGTACCGGGCAATGAACACGCCAGGGAGTTTCTGGCCCACGCACCGACGAAAGGCCTTTGGATGCCGCTGGGGAAGGAGGTCAAAGTCATGCAGTGTGAGTGTAGAAGTGTGTCCAGTCCTCCTGAACACACGCAAGTTACAGACCACGAGTCACAAAGCACATTTATCCTTTCACTCACCTCGCTCTCGTCACAGTGTCGTTCAAGTCCCGGCATGGTCCGTTTTATAGATTCGGACACCAACGTGCATGTGTCAGTAAGTGCCCCGAGGTAAGAGGTGCAGCAAAGGTGACTCCAGGGCTTCTGCCTCCAAGTGCAGTGGTCTTCCCACGGATGGGAGCTGCCTTCGGAGTGCACTCTTGTGTAGTATTCCTGCAACAGAAAGAGTCTTCCAAGGTAGAAATGCCGTGGGGGACAAGGGATGCGTTGGACGGCAGGTCCCTTTGGGTCTTGCCTCAGTCAGTCACCCTCCATCGGTGGTGTTGGGGTTTATCCTGAGAGGAGCCACAGGCCACAGAGGGTGGGTTTGGGACAGGCACAAATGTCTGTGTGCACATCCCCACCCCTCCAGAGCAGCGGCACCTTCATCGTGCACAAGATGGTGTTTGAAGAAAGGGTCCCACAGCCTTTTAAAGACCTGTTTGTACAGAGATTCTTCGTGCACGTAATTAAAATAGGTTTTCCCCATTCCCCTCACTTCAAAGGTAACCACCTGAACCTCTCTTAGGGTTATTTTGAAGCTTAGCTCCACATTGTCTAAATAATATGATGATACAGGGGTGAGCAAAAGTAGTTTTACAGTTATAAATAATACCATAATTAATAAATAATACAAGAATGAACTCTCTCATGTACTCACAACTATAAACCTACTTTTATCCACCCCTGTATTCCTGCCCCTTGATTTTTCAGATTTCTTCATTATCTGTTGACTCTTTCCTATATAAAACCCTCAGTTTATGCTACCTATCCCTACCTGTAAGGCAATTCTATTAGAGCAGGCTTCCCCCAGAGCCAGTGATCCAAGAAACAGCAAGGTGCAAGCCACCCTGTATCTTATGGCCTACCCTCAGGAATTACAACCTGTCATTTCTGTAATGTGCTGTTGCTTACACAGCTGAGGCCTTACACTGTGCAAGGCGCCTGCGAGACGGTGTGCATGCCAGGACCTGGGCCTGCTGGAGTCCTCTTGGAGGCCGGCACCACACCAACTGCTGTCCAGGATGAAAGATTTAGAAGGGCTGAGTTCACTTTTGAGCAGAGATTGGTAACTGGATCTCACTGTAGGGTGACCTTTCTGGACTGATTAACAGATAACAAAATATTTATTGTTGTAAACAGTAACCTCTGAGACTGTCATTTTACTGTAAACAGTATCTCTGAGTCTCATTCGGCTGGTTAACAGAAAAGTTGGCTCCAGCCGAAGGTGAAGGCCACCTTCTTGTGTCCCAGGACCTGATGCAAGGAACAAGGCTGTGAAGTCTCAGCATCAGCAATCAGTCATCTTCATCCCCTCCTGTGCTCATTGTGGCACCTTGCCTTCCAGTGGACCTGGCACCTCCACAGCCAGAAACCCTCCTTTCACCTTCTCCAAAGAATGAACCTCCTCTGTTCCAGGGCTGGGGAGAGATGCAATCCTCCTTATTTAAGCTACCCCCTCAATTCCACTTCCAGAAGGATGCTGCCAATTCCTGAGATGAGAGGGTTCCACAAATTGAAACTGACTTGGTTCTCAGTTCTCCCTTGTGCTGGGTTAGAATTCAGTTTCCTGGGATCTGCTGTTCCTTTTGCACACTCTTACCTGCATTCTAACTTCTAATATTTTTTACTGTTGTCTCCTTTCCTATCGTCCCTGTCTGTGGTTCATGCCCTTTTAAAGGTATTTTCTTGTTGTCATTTTTATGGGATGAAAGGTGATGAAAGTAAATGATTGTTTCAGTCTGCCACCTTTACCCAGAAGTCCATTGCACTTTTTTTAAGTTTATAAACCACTGTTCTGTTTAATGGGGTGGTTAGTTGTGTCTCACTTACTATTTTACAGTTCTTTTCATTGACTTGCAAATTGAGAGTGTTTGGTTAGGACCAGAACCAGTTTTACCTCGAAGTTAATGAAGTTAAGCTTTAAGGCCCCTTACTTGCACCTCCTAAAGGCCTGTGAAGTCCCAACAATGAGTTCATACGGTCCTGTCTTGCCAAGGCAAGATTTTTCTTTCCCCTAAAAACCCTCACCTCCCCTTAGGTTATATAAGCTTCTGACTCCACAAAACATGGATCCATCCCAAGTGAAAAGAAACATACACATAACCCCTACTGTCACTCTCCCTGATTTCCGTGATCTGAGTGTTATCTAGAGCACAGCTCCTCACAGCTGGGGTGGGCCCAAACTCTGTATCACTAACAGGCTCCCACGTGACCGGTCCAGCAACCAACTTTGAGTTATAGGGATCACCTTTCCTTTAACAGAGTTTTGGTTACAGGTGGTCTGGATCCTTTTACCCACACTCTAATCCATAGCACTGACCATCCCTCCATCCTTGTCATAAAGGCGGACATCTGTTTAAGAGGTCTACATTGTCATTAAGAATGCGTTCCTTCTTCCCCAGCTGGAAGGAAATCAAAATAGTGGGGACATAAGGTCAGAGGCATGTCAGTGGCAATCAAGAGTCCCTAAACATCATTTCTTCCAATGTTTTCCTACTACCAGCTCTCAAAAACAGAAAGGGAAAAGCATTACTTTTCTGTCCCCACATATTTTCAGGAGCAGCCAGCATGGAGCAGAATTGGCTGATTTTAGTTATAATCCCTCTTCCTGACTCCTTGGTCAAAACTGATGCCTCTGTAGTTTGCTCGGGCTGCCGTAACCAGGTACCACAGACTGGGTGACTTAAACCAGAGAAATTACTGTCTCACGGTCCTAGAGGCCGAAAGTCTGAAATCTAGGGGCCAGCAGCGTTTGCTCCTACTGAGGGCCTCCCTAAAACGACTATCTCCCAATAAGGCCACATTTTGAAGTACCAGGAGTTAGGACATTCAACATAATGAGGGGAAGGGGGCAAGAGGCATGACACAATTCAACCCATAACACACAGTTAAAAAAATAAAATGGAATTATACTTTGCTTTTTGTATGGGATTGCTTAGTAAGTGTTGGGTTCATTTCTAAAACTCCCCAAGATTAAAGGGTGCTTGAGGAAGTAATTAGTTTTCCTGTTTTCTGGGATCTACATGTTTCTTCTACTGATTGCATTTGCTTTTAAACTCAGAATCTAATGAAGAATATTTTTAATATGAGCTACTGATAACTTTATCTTATTAAGTAAAAATACATTATCTCACAAAAATATATCCCCTTTTTCTTTGTTTTTAGGTTGGCGTTGTAAACGGTATGGTCACCGAACGGGCGACAAAGAATGCCCTTTCTTTATCAAAGGCAACCAAAAGTTAGAACAGTTCAGAGTAGTAAGTAAAACCCCAGAGTGTCAATTTACATTTACAAAAGACGGTGAATATCCATGAATCAGGCAGTCATGAGTGAACTGGAGATTCACAGAAAATATATTCACACAAACCTTTTGGCCACATGTCTGGTGTTAACTGCATCTCTGTTAAATTGAAAATTTGTGACAGATTAGTTACATTAACAAAAAAACTAACTTCTTATTGAAGTGTTACTTGCTTATGCCTTGGGGACACTGATTCTTTTTCTGAAGCAGACACTGTTATCCACTTCTTATTTATTATGTAAAAAAATCGTATTTCATAACAAAAAACCGGGTTCTAGTTTCCCGTTCTTATCTACAGATTAGGCATCTTTCTGCTGTAAACTCAAAGTGTGCATAAATGCCATGTCCCCATTAGATGACAGTAAAACAGATCTGTCGTCTCCTCACTTTATTTTAAAGGAGTCACCCCTCAGGGGTGTTAGCTCACCGTTCAGTCGTTGCTAAAATTCACTGGTGAGTAACAGCTTGGCTATTTTCACTGTGTGTCAGGTATATGGGGTTATCGGCACACATCGAGCTGCGGTCCACAAAGAGTCTCCAGGATTTTTAAGACATTGAAAATATTGTGCTTTCATTTATCTGGATAAATCACTGATGGCTGGACCAGTTTTTACAGCTCCTCTAACAGACAATTTGGTGACAAATCTCAAAAACTTAAAACATATTCAATATTTTTGAATTTAGGAACCTAAAGGCTAAGAATTGATCCTAAGGATATAACAGAATATCAGTATACACAAATCTTTATGACAACTTTCAGAATTATTGATATGGTTCAAAAATCGAAACTAAAGAAAAATTGGCAACAACTTCAATGGCCAACATAGCACTTAAATTACTGAACACACAGAAACCATGTGGCCTGTAAGAATTATGTTGTAGAAGAACGGGTAGTGTCATGGGAAGGTGTTCATGAAAACATAATGAAAAAGAGAATAGAGACATATGTAATATGGTTATAATTTTTTGTAAATTATGATAGTGACTGTAAGAACACACTGAACTGCTATCAATGGATATCCCCAGGTGGTAAGATAATAGGTATTTTTAACTTTATTTTTGTATTTAATATGTAAAATTGTTACAAAAAACATTTTCAAAGATAATTAATTCACATACCATAAAATTCACTCTATGTGCATTTATATTTTTAAGTACTTTAAATGATTTTAAAGTATATAGCTATTACAGTACTACATTTGCCTTATTTTAACAAAATGAAAACATTCCAATAAGCTTTTCCAAAATTGATTTTTCAAGTCCAATCTTGCTGCTCTCCCCAAAGGGAATTTACAATAAGTAGCTTAATGAGTATACTTCCAGACTCCTTTTGGGGCACAGGTTTTTTTGTGCATCTATAAATGAATCATTCCTTTTTTTACTTATTGATTTGAGGGGGAGAGAGAGAGATGTCGATTTGTTGTTCCACCTACCCATGCAATCATTGGTTGATAAATGAATCTTTCTTACATATCATTTTCCAACTCACTTGCTTTACATAATATCTGTTGATCATCTGTCCACAAAGACAACGAGAATTACCTCAGTATTTCTAACCTTGAGTTATTTATTAATGATTTTACCAGGTTTACTTCCTAATAAAGAATATTTAAATTATAATCCTGTATTTGAATAATTGGAAAATCTTTTTTATACCCTCTATGAGTTTAAAGTATGGTGACCCTCAGGAAGAATCAGAACATATAAAATATAAAATTACACCAAACCAGGGGGGAGGGCTGATTTCAGTGAAACAGGGATTTAATTTTAATTTAACTAACAATCTATTAAGCCTAACCAAACCTTAACCTTGTCTAACCCTCAAGGCACATGAGGATCCCATGTATGACATCATACGAGAGAATAAAAGACATGAGAAGGACATGAGGTAAGGTTCCCTGATGATGAGAACATCCTCCTAAAGTTTTAAATTACATAAGTGGGAAGGGACCATTCCAGTATAAGAGGAGTGGTTTTGAGGAGGTAGATGACCTAGAATGAGCTTGAGCAGTGGCGGGTGATTTAGGAAGTATGTCTCTGTTAAAAGTTGTCACAGTAAGGGACAACTGTAATAGTATAAACAATAAAACATTTTTTTAAAATAATAAAAAATAAAACCAAAAGAAATAGGTACCAAAGTGAGGGTAGACTATGAAGATTAAAAGTTTTTGTAAACTTTTACATTCTAAAAAAAAGAGCAGTTATAATAGCAGGGACTATAGAAACATGCAGAAAAATGTAGGGCACTGAAAAGAACACAGAATGCCTGCACACTGGTCACAGTCCTGTGACACAGCCAGGGATGGGGACGAGGACGGGGACAACGTGCAAAAATAACAATGAGCACTGTGCTTAATGAGGGGGTTATCCTGTGACTTTTGTTACCCTCACTGCTAACCTCACATCTAAAAAAATTTAAGTTAAGTTACGGTTTATGGTCCTTTGACCAACCTCACCTGTTCAGGATACAACAGTTAAAGCAACTACTGGAAGATTCCACCTCAGACGATGATGGGAGCAGCTCCAGCTCCTCGGAGGATAAGGAGAGACACAAGAGAAGGAGGAAGAAGGAAAAGCAGAAGAAAAAGAAGAAAGAGAAGAAGAAGAAGAAGAAACGAAAGCACAAGTCTTCCAGGTCACATGAGAGCTCGGACTCGGACTGACAGGCGCCAGGCTTGTGCAGACTCTCGTCTCGGGGATCAGACACTGGGGCCAAAGAGCAGGGGACCGTGGGGTCGGAGAGGACGGGAGAGAAAGGACACCAAGGGGGCTGCCTGGTGTCACACGTGTGCTTTCTCACCTACCTTCCAGTGAAGGTGTGACCAGCGGAGAGGGACTCGCACCTCTTCCCAGGTGCTTGCTCCAGATGTGGCCGACTTCTGGCAGGAGAGCTCTTTCCAGTGTCGTCCTGCTGGTCACTGGGTTTGTGCTTCCTGAGAAGTGATGGGGTGGCGGGTCTGAGGGGGCTCTGAGGATGCCCCTCCGGGCACTGTCACCCTCCACGGTGAGGCTGCTGAGTTCCCAGCCTGCGGGCTGGACCTTCCTCTGTTCTTTAGGATAATAAAAGGTCATTATTTATTTTTCAAATGTGTTTATTTTTTATTTCTTAATAATACATGCGTGTGTTTGAAATTTAAAAGGTACATAAGGTTTAATTATGAAAACACTTCCTCCTTCTTTCCCCCTCTTACAGGAGCCTCCCTCCACTTCTTGCTTTAACTGGAATCTGGGCATCCCCTGCACCCCCTACAAGTTAAGTACTATCCCTACCCCCTCTTGAGCTGTGGTCCTTTTGCCCAGCGTTCTCAGAACCTCAAACTCCTTGCACCTATACCCACACTGCAAGAGAATCATCACACAGCCATGTAGATTGGTACCCCCCAAATTCATCATCTCCAAACTCAACTGAGTCCATAAAGTTCATCCTCAGTTCAAGCTGAGCGTTTCCCACCCCTACCTATGAAGGCTCTAGAAGCCCTCAGACCTCCCTCCACAGAGACAGCCTACCAACCTACCAACCCATCACCATAGTTACAGTAGGCAGAACTCTAAAACGGCCCCAAGATTTCTCCCCTAATCTCCAGGACTGTTAACGTGATGAATTTTATTCTTAAAACTCCAAGCCGGTGAAAGATTCCCCATGTCACTGCTGACTTTAAAGGTAGAGATGAAGAACTGCAATGCATGGGATGCCACAGACTGGATTTACTAATTGTGGCAAACTCTAATTCACAGGCCCCTGACTAACAGCCAGCAAGGAAATGGGAAAGTCAGTCCTAAAGCTAAGGGAATTCAGTTTTTCCATCCGCAATAACGAATGCGTACTCTTCACCAGAGCCTCTAGATAGGAGCCCAACCCTGCAGACACTTTGATTTTGGCCATGGCAGACACTAAGCAGAGAACTCAGTTGGACCTGCCCAGACTGAGGACCCACAGGACTGTAAGATAACAGATGGTGGTGGCTTTAAACCATTGTGTGGTCATTTGTTATGCAGCAACAGAAAATTAATACAGTGGTTCAGTCGGGCTGGCCTATCGGAGTGGGCCAGCTGTTCGACCTTCCTTGTGTCTCCATTTCCTTGACTGACCATACTTCGCACAGTCAGCAGGAATTGGCGAGATACTTGTAAAGCATTTAGGACACAGTCTGGCCCCTTTCGACTGCTGACTGCGTGTTAGCTGCTTCTGCCACTACCGATGCTATCATTACATATCCCTGCTTCCTCAGGGATCTTCCTTGGATTGTCCCTGCTCACTCCTGTCCTCAAATTCTTCCACTGCTGTGTTGCACATATTTAAAAACTGTTTTAAGCCCTGGCCGGGTGGCTGAGTTAATTAGAGCATCATCCTGTACACCAAAAGGTTGCAGGTTCGATTCCCAGTCAGGGAACACACCTAGGATGCAGGCTCAATCCTTGGTTGGGATGCATACGGGAAGCAACGGATCTCTCTGCCCCTTTCTCTCTCCCCCAACTATCTCCCCACTCTTCTCTCTTTTAAATCAATAAGCATAGCCTCAGGTGAGGATTTAAAAAATTGTTTTAAAATCATCAAAGTAATATATGTTCATAAAAAGTTCCCAATTCAGAGCCATTATACAGTAAAAAGTGAGCATCTACTTAAGTGGTTGTATGTATATATCCTTACCGATATTTTAAAAGTGCATTACCAAACCCATACTTACTAGTCTTACATGACTGAGTAACACTTAGAATATTGTCCCATGACGTCCTTTCACTCTGTATATACCTGGGCAGGCTGCTGCTCACTGCGAGCTTCACATGGCCACAACGATCCTTAGTGTGAGTGTGCTGATTCATTTAACCTTCTCTCTATCACAACGCAGTTGTCTCCGCAGTTGGTCCTTCTGTGATACTGTGATTTATAAGAAACATGTATTTGGTTACTCAGGTGGCCACATGAGTAACCAATTACATATATCTCATATTTGGACCTAGTCCACCGTTCCTGGCTCACAGTTCCCAAAACCCTTGGAATTTCATGGGCAGTAAGAACAATGGAGCAATGTCTTTTATTGTATTTTGTCTCTCATCCTTATTACCTGAAGTCACTTCAGAGCCATAAGGTGACATGAGTGTCACAGGATCAATCTTTTCCACCAAACAAAACACAAAAAGGGCACTGGTGCCCCTGATGGTTAATGCCAGTCTTGTTTTCTTTCCAGAAGCATGAGCCCCACCTTCCGAAGAACTTCTTGCCATACATGTCCCTCTCCTTCTGCTCCAGCTGGTTCCCTGTCCCAGGCAAAGAGAAGGCCTCACTAGGTAGGACAGAGTTAGAGGGACACCCCAAGGAAGTCCCTGCAACCCTCCTCCGTCACCCGGAGACAAAAAGGGGACACGCATTAACCCTTAAAAGACACCAGACAGGTGAGAGCGAGTGCTGCTCACAAAGAGGAAGGGCTGGAAAAGGCGGTAAGTGGGATGTGGCAGAAAAGGACAGCAGTGGAGGGATACCTCACTTCAAGCCATCTTTGCCCTGTTGTCATAGCACTGTCTGGAAAACTGGTATAAAACATAAAATTGACCAACTCAGCCATTCTTAAATGCACTGTACAGTAGTAGTGTTAACGATACGCACGTGGTTGTGAAACAAAACTCCGGTTGGTTTGTGTTTTTCAGAGCGGGAGAGCGGGGAAGGGAGGGAGAGGGACTCTCACCGCCCCCCAACCCCCCCCCCAGGCGGGGGCGAGCCCTCTACCGCCCGGCCGACCGGAATTCAGCGCGACCTCCCGCTTTGCAAGACGCCACCCACCCCACCGCGCCGAGCGGGTCAGGGCTCCTCTAGAACGTTCTCATCTCGCAAAACTGGAACTCAACACTGAGCTGCACAATTCCCGTTTCCTCGTCGCCCAGCCCCTCAACCAGCACCCTACCTTCCGTCTCTAACAGTCTGACCACCTCATGCGAGAGGAATAACGCGGGACGTCCAATAAGGGTCATCCTCACTGTCCAACTTCGCGGGATTCCCTTCTCCTTTAAGGCCGAGTGGCACTCTGCTTAGAGTGCAGGCCACGTTTTCTTTGGTCACTCACCTGCCCATGGACACGTGGGTCACTTCCACATCCTCCCAAGAGTGCTGCTGCGAACGGACACGGCAACGCTGGTATCTGGGTGCCCGCTTTCCCTTCTTTCGGGTGCATCCCCAGGGGTGGGAGGGCTGCATCACGCAGCAGCTCCGTCTTTCCCTGTTTCCTGTAGGGGCTGCGCCCATTCGATGTCTGCGGACTGCGAGCGAGGCCCCCGCTGCACCACGGCCTCGCCCACACTTGCTGGTTTCCGTTTTCGTTTGGTCTGGTCCGGTAACTGGCCATCCTAGCTGTGTGCCGTGGTCCCTCTATGGGGCTTGGATTTGCGTTTTCCCGACGCTGGGAGATGTTGGGCATCTTTTGCGTAACCTTGTTGGCCATTTGTCTAGCGGAGCCTACCAACCGCTTTTTAATCGGGTTGTTTGTTTTTTCTTGTTCAGTTCTTGGAGTTCTTTATGTATTCTTTTCTAAAATTCTGACTGGTTCCAGAGAGAAACATGGATTCGTTGTTCCACTTATTTATGCATGCATTGACTAGCTCTTACAGACCGGTCCCAAACCCGGCGCCAAATCCGCCAGCCCGGCGCGTCCGCTCGGCGCTCTAACCCAGCCATTTCCAAACTTCATCTCGGGGCGCACGGAACCTAATCACTAAATCCTGCGGTACACTAAAAACATACTTTGTGCCAATCTGACAAAAGATGGGAATAATTTTCATTCATTCACCCCACAGGACTATTGTTGTCTTGGCAGTTATTGGGTTTTTGTTGTTGTTGTTGTTTTTGACAATCTAAAAAGAGGTCAGCTTCTCTGATTAAATAATGAGGTGTTGCCTGTTTTAAAAATTCTTGAGGCACATGGCTTGAAAATCGCTGCTCTAACCCACTAAGTGCCCTACCAGGGCTACATGGTCTTGATATTAACCCTCATGAGGTATATGGTTGGAAAATATTTTCTCACGTACCCTTACTGCCTTTCCACTCTGAGGTTTCCCTCGCCGCGCCGCTATTTGTCCTACTCTTTACAGTCAACGCTACTGCGCAACTGCGAAGGCTGCGCCGCGCGTGGCCTTCTGGGGATTGTAGTCCAGCGCGGCTCAGGTGGATGGAAGTTGGAGGCTTTCTTTCCGAATGGGCCAAGGTTGGAATCGGATTTCTATTGAACGAAGCGCTGCTTGGTCCTTTTTAGCAGAGACAGATAATAACAATACAATTCCCTTTTCAGTGCTTGGACAGTAGCCGCACCCACGTCCACCTGCCGCCCGGCCTCCGGCGCAGGCCACGCCCCCTCGCCTCTCCCGGGTCCCCACCCCTCGGCGCTCGCGGTTAGGGCTCTCCGCGGGGGCGGGGCTCGCGCGGCGGGGGCGGGGCGCCCCGGCCTCTTCGCCAGTCTCGAGTCTCTTGGGCCCCCAAGCGGCCCCGCGACCTGGTCTTTTCCGCTCGGGAGGCGCACGAGGCTCTCTGTTCATGGACCGGGCGGCGGTGGCGCGGGTGGGCGCGGTAGCGAGCGCCAGTGTGTGCGCCCTGGTGGCGGGGGTGGTGCTGGCCCAGTACATATTCACCATGAAAAGGAAGACGGGGAGGAAGACCAAGATCATCGAGATGGTGAGTGCAGGGACTCGGCGCGCCGGAGCGCGCGAGGGCCGGCGGGGCTCTGGCCGCTGCAGAAATGTTTGGGGAGCCCAGGGGACCCGTTCTGGACCCTCGACGGCGGCAGTCGGGCCTTTGTTAGGTCTTCTTTTGAAACAGGCAGCAAACAGGAGATAAGACCACAAGCTGGCTCCTGCTGCAAAGTCCGTTTCTCGAGAGATAACTGAACGCCTGGACGTGTCCCTCCTTCCTTCCCGCATCCCCCGCAAGCTCTTGCAGTTAATCCAGTTCTCACAGAGGAATTGTTTCTGCACCGTGGCTGGGATGAGTTAGATGATGAATGGGTGTAACTTCGCAGTGGTTAAAAGGATGCCATTTATCCAGTTGGAGTTATATTGTATTTGGATGTTATTTCTTCTCTCGAACCGCCAGGACATATCTTTGTGTTCCTCTTCTTCCCAAACGTCTTGCATAACATTTTAGAAACCTGTTTACAACTTTGTTGTAGTAGAATGTTTCAAGAATTCTATTTTAGGTACAGTATAAACAGTATTTGCTCCAAAGTCGGGGATTTTTGTTTTTTAGAGCCCATCAATCAAGATAGGTTACTCACTGCCTTGCTTCTGATGTACTTTCTGGATGGAGCGTATTCTCCAGGTATACTCCCGATCATGTGCTACACGCGTGAACATAGGCGGTTAAATATTTATGGCAAGTCAGTTGACAATCTACAACTCTACTAAATATTATTTTAGTTTCGTGTATTACTTACAATTTGTCACCCTCGTTGACGTGTCACTGAGGAATCAGAAAAACTGTTTGGTTGCTGTTGGACCCAGGTGGAATGCAGGAATATTTCCTGTAACTGAAAGTAAAAAAAAATGTCGACCTCTCCATGTCTCTTGTGCCAATATTTATAGGTTTTGTGTTTGGCTAGAATTAAATTATTCTTGGGCTATTACTTCTTTTCTACACTTTTGTACCCACAGCAGCCAATTTTTATTTTCAGACATTTCATTTTGTTTATGGTGCTGTCCTGCTTAGAGAACTTTGGTGGCTTCCCTTGGTCCCAAACCAAAAATTTATTCATGAGTATCTTTGTAGGACTCATAAAACTTAATTTTCTGGTAAAAAATTTGAGTGTGCCCGTGAAAAGAAAACTGATTGCCGTGCCTTTCTGTGTGGTCTGCTTCTCTTCTCTTAATGAAGGCCCATCAGGCAGACCGACGTTACTCGTTCCCAGTCAGTCTTTACATACACATATGTATACCCACTGTGGTATTCGTTTCGGTTGGAATATATGTGCAGACTGCCGGTAGCTGTTAAAAGGAAAAAAGTCCGAAGAGCTTGATGTTTTTAACTTGTAACTTTAATGGGTTACATATACAAATGAGATAAACATTTGACTGGGAATCTGAAGACCTGGATTCAAATGCTGGTTTTATCTCTTGGTAATAGATGTGTTTTAGGGGGCGTGCTTTGCCCACCCACCCCCACCTCACCCTGGAAATCCCCCACCTTAGAAAATCTGAACGAACGCATGGATGTCCAATGAACATAGCTCAAACTGGTCACAGGTGATGAAACCAGCAGCAACTACCCAACCCTGTGGGCCTACCCAGAGCTGAGGAGGCCAACAAATGACCTCAGGAACTGGGTTTGATAGGTTGTACTGCTGTTAAGTTTTGAGTGGGCTGTGCACCATGCAGCTGAAACGCACTCTAAGGCAGCAAGACGCACATGCAGGGGAAGCCCGTCAGAACACATGCTTGAGAGGTTCAGAGATAAGAGGAGCCCTTCCATGGAGCTGGTGTTTCTTTCCCTTCGAGCCTAATTCACCATTCTGTGTGTTCCCTCAGGCCCTGTAACAGCCAGCCTTAACCTGTTAATGGAGCTGGTTTGGGCAGATTTCTCTTCCTTGTACCCCAAATCTCTTTAAGATCACTGATTAATTTACCATGGTCAATATACGTTAATTTTTAAATAAACTTTTTATTTTGGAAAACTTTTAAATTTACAGAAAAGTTGAACAGGTTAGTAGAGTCCTCTTATACTCTCCAACCAGTTTCCCCTGTTGTTACCATTAGTATGGAGCATCTGTTAAAATTAATAATTGTTTATACATTTTAAATATCCATCCTTTGTTCAGATTTTCTTTGCTTTTACCTAATGTCCTTCTCTGTCGCAGGATCTCATCTAGAATATCACATTATATTTAGGTATCATGTCTCTGTATCTCATTTTGGCAGTGACAGTTTCTCAGATTTTCCTTGTTTTTTTAATGTCTGTGATACAATAAGAAATAATACATTTGGTGTTTGTCCCAGGTTCCTGGTACACACATAGCTCAGAAAACACTTGGACTCTGGGAAGTGTTAAGAGTATCTCTTGCAGCATACTAATGAGATGGACTCTGCCATCTGGTGGCCCCAAGGTGACTTCAGGATGTGGGGTGTGAGCCGGTGCATCCAGAAGGATCAGGCATGATTACAGGATTGGAACTCTCTGTTCCCCTCTCCCCTTCTGTGGAGGGGGAAAGGGCTGGAGTTTGGACTTATCAATTCTGCCTGCATAACAGAGCCTCCATAAAAATCCCTAAAGGAGAGCTGCCTGGTTGGTGAACCCCTCATGGTGCTGGGAGGGCGGGTGCTTGGAGCAGGCACGGAAGCTCTGCACCCCTTCTCCCACACTTCACCCCGGGCCTCTCTCCCATGTGGTTGTTCTGAGTGTGTTCTTTGTAATAAACCCGTAACAATAAGGAAAGCACCCTCCCAAGTTGTATGCAAATCATGGCACCTGGAGAAGGGATGGTGGGAGCTCTCACATTTTCACCCAGGCAGTCATCAGACTTGTGGGTGGCAACCCGGGACCTGCTGACTGGCATCTGAAGGACAGACTTGTGGGACTGAGCCCTTTCTTTACTCGTGGGATCAGGCACTCACAAAAGAGGTGTCAAAATCAAACTCACCAGAGTTGCATTGGTTGGTGTGAAGGAAAAGCCTACACATTTGTTGCCAGCAGTGTTGTGTGTAAAAACAGTTCAGCGCAAAGCACCGTCACCTTAGCAAATGGTGGTGGGGTGGTCAGTGATGCTGGCTGTGAAAAATTCACAAAGGGAAGTATAAAGTTTTTATTCTCTCTCCAAGAAAGGAGGGGGGCATGGCGTGGAGAGATACACCAGCTCTGAGGGGTGGGGGCTTTGAGCTTTTATGGGATTGTAAGTGGATTAGAAAAGGTTGAGGGGTGCTGCTGTGAGGCCCCTGGGCAAGTCGGGGTGTTGTAACAGGAGGCTGCAGTTCGCTCCAGGGTTATCTTCCGCCTGTGGCCGTGGGGAGCCGTGGGGAGCCGTGGGTTCCTTCTGTTCCTGCTTTCCAGTAACTTCGCGTCCTGGGACAGAAGTTCAGCAGAGTAAAATGGCAGTCATGTTTCAGGCGTCATAGGCCTGCTCAGCAGATTGGTGCCACAGTAGCCAATGGGGCTGGCTTTACCCTTTCAAACGGGAGCCGTAATTACTGTGCAGAGCACAGACTGCCAGCCCCTCCGACATCCTACTGTCATTTTTCCTTATGGACACTACTAGTGGGTCACAGTCTTTGTCCACTGAGCATCTTTCATCTTCCTTTCTCTCTTCTAAGCCTCCAGTGTAAAAACTACCTTTTCCCATTATCCTGTCAGGATGACTTGCCGATTTTGTAAAACTGCACTGAAGTGGTCGAGGTTACCAAACATGTGTATAGAAGTTTGTACACGTAGAGTTTAATTTTACACACATGAAACTGGTACTGGGGGAAGAATAACGTAACTGCAAGCCTGAATTGCTTCCTCCCTCCAGTCTCTCTTGGAGTTGTGCAGTATCAAGTCCTTCCTCATATCTGCAGACCATCACTTCTCAGTTTTAACTTCCCAATCCCATCAAGCAAGCCTACCCTGATTCAACCAGTTCTCTCCCAGGTGTTTGTACTCAGTTAAGACCTGTACAGCCAGGAATGGCCACTCTCTCCATAAAAACAAAGATTTGGGAGCAAAGCCTGAGCCCTGACTGAAGGCATCCTGCCAGGCACAGAAACCCACTCCAGCAGGGTTTAAGCTTTGAAGGACGAGGCTGGACTTAATTAGGTTCCTGGCTGGTGCTCCCCTGTGTGGTCTCTGCCCAGTCTCTGGAGCCATTCACTCAGCCCTAGATCTGACAAACTCTAGGATTACAGGCTCATTAGAACAGAATCCCTTTTTCTTTTCTTTCCAAATTTCAGCTTTATTGAGATATAATTGACAAAATTGTAAGATATTTAAATACACATAGTGGTGATTTGATATACATACACATTGTGAAAGAATTTCCTCCATCTAAATTAACACATCTATCACCTTACATATTTATCTTTTTCTTTTCTTTCTTTTTTTTGTGAGGACATTTCAATTCTACACTCTTAGCAAATATCAATTAAACAGTACAGTGTTACCAAATTGTAAAAAAGATGGGAGTTGCCCTGGCTGGTGTGGCTCAGTGGATTGAATGTGGGCCTGCAAACCAAAAGGTTGCAGTTTCAATTCCCAGTCAGGGCACATGCCTGGGTTGCAGACCAGGTTCCCAAGTTGGGGGCATAAGAGAGGCAACCAACTGATAGATCTCTCACACATTGATCTTTCTCTTCCTCTCTTTCTCCCTCCCTTCTGCTCTCTCTAAGAAGTAAATAAATAAAATCTTTTTTTAAAAAAACACTAAAAATTGGGAACTCTTCATGATAGAGCGCAACAGAGCCCCCCTCATGTGTTTCTGTAGCATGGGCCACACATCAGTCTTCCATAGCAAACACATTTTTTGTTCTCCAAGTGACCCCTTCAAAGGCCCTTCTTGCCAGCCTACTCTGAAGATCACCTTAAGAACCACCCCTTTGAACAGCTCTTCACAGATGCATCTTCCTTCACTTTTTTCACCCTTATTTATTCTTTAAGTGGGTGAGGGCCCAGGAGTCACGAAGCCAACTCTCTCCCTTCCTTATTAAAGAGTTTGCATGGGGTTTCCTCCCCTCACCTTAAGTGTGTTACCTATCATATTGCTTCCTGGGCTGAACCTCAACAGGCAGATTCAGAATTTAGTGTCCTCTTACAGCCTAACATTCTATGAAAACTTGTAGATGTCACCTTTTGTTAGGAATTGAATTGTGTCTCCCAAAGTTCAAATGTTGAGGTCCCAACTCCCATTACATCAGAATGTGAGCCCATTCGCCGCTCCCCAAGGCCTTCAAAGAGGTGATGGAATTAAGGAGGCAGCCCTGACCCAGCATCACTGTGCCCTTGTAAGAAGAGGAAGGAAAGCCAGGGCTATTTATGCACAGAAGGGTAACTTCGTGAAAGAGGCCCGCCCTCAAGCCAAGGAGAGAGGCCTCAGAGAAAACCAACCCCACCAACTAACCTTGGACTTCCGGCCTCCAGAACTGTGACCAATGTCTAACCTTGGACTCCAGCCTCCAGAACTGTGACCAAATAAATTTCAATCACTTACGCCGCCCAGTCTGGTATCTGCCTATGGCAGCCTTTGCAAAGCAGCGCGTGCGTGTGTGTGTGTGTGTGTGTGCGCGTGTGCGTGTGCGTGTGTGTGTTTAAAGAGAGGTTCACAAATACATTTGGTTTCAGGTTCTTGTTGTTATTTGATGGGCACGTGTCATCTTTTTCTCTTTTTTCTATGTCTTTTTTTCTCTCAAAAGTTGTCCTTACCCAGTTAATGTGTAGCACTCGAATAAAAGATCACTCAGCCTTCAGAAAGTTAGAAAGTTATAACTTCAGAAAAGTTATGTTCTATCTGTTAAAAGAAGAAACTGAGCCCACCTCAGAGAAAACAAAAGCTCTAAAGAATTACGTTTTCCGCAAACTCTCTGTATCATTGAATTTCTAATTAAAAATGAGTGTGAAATCACTTACTTTAAAAGACTCGCCATGTGCTCGTATGCAGCATTATGTGAGGACCGCTGTGTTACATAGGAGTGAGGGATTGACACCTCGCTTGTGCCGTCTGAGATGTGAAAAGGTGATAAATCTGATCTAGCCACTACGTTAATCAAAGAAAAAAAGTAGCTGAGCGTTTACTGATGACATACTGCTCTTGGTTCCTAGTGTGTCATCAGCTTGGCTCAAGCAAACTCATAAAAGTTCTAAGAAAAAAGAGAAAGAAAGAAAAGTATATATACTTAAAAGGAATATTCTAAACTCCCCAGTTAAAGACTACGTAATTATCTACCTTGAAAATCCTAATGAACGTACAGTTTCTCATTTGCTGTGGACATGACCACGAAACATTTTCCCACTAGGTTTTCTTTCTGCTTCATTGCTAGCATTCAGCCTATTGGGGAAATTTTATTAACCCTTACTTATTTTCATTGCCTAGATCAGCACTGTCCAATATAGATACAGCACAAGCTGTATGTGATTTTTGTAATAGCCATTGGTAATCAGTGAGGTTTTATCATAGCTGTCTTAGATTTCTGGAATCTTCCAGACGTCCTTTGTCTAGCTAATCCGTCTAGGGTGCTGCTGACCAAGTAGTTTGTCAGTACATGATCTTCTCTATTCCTGTTATTTAGGACCACCTGTCATGGCAGCTGACTGGATTGAGCAAAAAAGGGATTAAGACTCAAACTCATGAGGAAACCAAGGACTCAGAACATGTGAAATTCCTTACATGAAAATTTATTAACTTTAAGTAATTGGGCCTATGTTACAAATAATTTTTTAAAATCCTTTAAAAATCCTAATGATCCAACTGAAAACCTTTTAGAATTAATGAGTTCATTAAGGTTACCAGAAACCAGATTGAAGTACAAAAATCTTTCAATATTCTAATATGCCAGCGAAAAGAAAGTGTAAATTGCAGTAGAAAGAGTCCTGTTCACAGTAGCCACCAGGACAAAGGTAAAAACACTACGAGGAATTTAAGACCTTGAGTTCGAAGGAAACAAGGCATATACAAATGTGAGAATAGATAGAAGACAAGCTCTGCGGAAATTCAAGTATTTGCATATCCTTTGTATGCAGCCACTGTTCTGGGCATTTGGATGCATCAATTAAGAAAACAAAAAAATCACTGCCCTGGTGGTGCTGGGGTTGTGGGCAGTGAGAGAAAGGAAAGCTGGAAGAGGAGGGCCCGAGGTTCGTGAATTTCAGAGGAATAAAGGACATGAGAGGCACCTGGCAGAGTGAGTATGGCCAGAGGTCGGAGTGAAGCGAACAGTGAGTGGACAGATCTGGTTGGGACAAAGACGTGCTATGAATTTAGGAGGAGTAGGAGACAAGGTTTGAAAGCGAGTTGGAGCCAAATCTCGAAGACCTTTGATACTGTGCTTTAAATTTTTCTTACAACGGGCCGCTCATTGAAAGTGCCATTTTATAAATTCTACTTGACGGTGTGGAGACAACGGATGCGGTTCAGAGGCTGACGCCGAGGGCGGGTGGGCAGCTCAGCTGATGCGAGCGCTGTCCCAGACGCACCAAGGTCACAGATTCACTCCCTGGCCAGGGCACGTGCAGGAATCAACCAGTGTCCCGGCGGGTGTGGCCTTGTGAACCGAAGGGTCGCTGTGGTTCAACTGCCAGTCAGGGCATGTGCCTGGGTTGTGGGCCAGGTCCCCAGATGGCGGGTGCAAGAGGCAACTGACTGGTGTTTCTCGAACATATCGATGTTTCTTTCCCTCTCTTCCTCCCTCCCTCCTCCTCTCTCTAAAGATAGATAAAATCTTTTTAAAAAATCAACCAATGAATGCCTAAATAAGTGGAATAACAAATCAATGTCTCTCTCCTCCCTCCCTCTCTCTCTGTACCCTTCCCCTCCCCGTCCTTCCTCTCTCTCCAATCAATAAATTAAAAAAAAATTTTTTTTTTTAAGATTCCAAAATGTTTCTTCCCAGGGTGGCACTGTACAATTAGCAGAAGCAGACGAGGTGGGAGGGCAGGCTTCAGATAGAAGAGGAGTCTGTTTTCAGACACTTGAGTGGAAATGCCCATCAGGCATTTAGAGACAGAGGACTATGCTAGGGGGAGAGTACTTGGGGAGTCACACAGAAGTTAAAATTGAAACAGTCCAGGAGGTGTTCTGAGAAGGAGAAAAGAGCTAAAGGCCAGAGACTGAATTTTGCAGAAAATGCTCAGATAAGTAGCTGGAGAAAAAAATTTAAAAAGCATGGTTTTAGGAGTTTCAAGATATTGGATCGCTTTATTTACCAAAGCCCAAAGGGAAGTGAATATAGGTAGTTTAAGAAAAAGAATAATCCAACAGAGACAGGAGGGACATGAGATTTACTCAGAGTTTTAATAGGGTGATTTAGTAGTAGGAAGAGGAGGGTGGTCAAGGTACTCCACTCATTTTGAGAACTTTTTTTGTAAAAAGAAGGGGGTGGTAATCAGAGAAAACCAGAATCAAGCAAAAGCGTTTTCTTTTTTTCCAAAGAAAAGGTTCTTATGTCCATGATATATATAAAATATAATTTGGATAAGTTACTTGTGATGGCATCTTAAATTACCATTCATTGAAAAGACTCCCACAAATTTATTTGTAAGAATATAGCACACAAAATTATATAGTACTTTTAGGATAACGCTTACAGCATCATTTAAGATTATTTTTGCCTAATCTTAGGGTTTGCTGTGAGTGAATTGAGTATTTCCAGTTACCCTTAGGGTACTCCTCTCGTGGTACTTGAGATGGCAGTGATGCTTTGGGAACAGCTTCCCTACAGATTCAGAAGTG
This sequence comes from Macrotus californicus, assembly GCA_007922815.1. Classification (NCBI taxonomy): domain Eukaryota; kingdom Metazoa; phylum Chordata; class Mammalia; order Chiroptera; family Phyllostomidae; genus Macrotus; species Macrotus californicus. The sequence continues at coordinate 47,846 of VMDR010001884.1, read as the reverse complement.
GCCACAAAACCTGTTAGATTTGATATATTCACATTTTTGCTTCATATTACAGAGATGGAACAACCAGTTTACGACATCAAGAAATCAAGAAATTGGTCGTGGGGCCCCAACAGTGCAGCTCAGTTGGATTCCCAGTTAGAGCATGTGCCTGGGTTGCATGTGGGTCCCCTATCAGGCCTGCAAGAGGCAACAGTGTTTCTTTCCCTCTCTCCCTCCCTTCCCCTCTAAAAAGAAATTTTAAAAAATTGATTGTGGGGTTGGGTATGGTTTCTTTTAAATTATTTTTGATTGATTTTAGAGAGAGGAAGGGAAAAAGAAACATAGACTTGTTATTCCACTTATTTATGCATTCATTGGTTGATTCCCGTATGCACCCTGACCAGGGGTCAAACCTGCAACCTTGGCTCATCAAGGACAGTGCTCTAACCAACTGAACTACCTGGTCAGGGCTGGATATTGTATCTTATCCATAATGTTAGAGCAAGAAGAAAACGGAAGTCTTGGGAATTGTGCCATTTAAGGGGTGTTCAGTAGAAAACAGCTGTTAGAAGTGGAGGAACAGGAAGTGTTTCCAAAAATAAGGGCAGAATCAGTATTAGACTGCAGAGGTCACAAGTTGGACCGAAAGGTTATTGTGGCGGTGGCTTGAGCAGCCACTGGAAAAACAACGAAGTGATGAAAACCAGAAAGTGATTGTTGGGTATAAGAAATACTTGTGCTGGGTGCATGTGTTTTGTTTTGTCTTTGAATGATTGACACATGAGCCTGTTGGTAGGCAGGAGGGTGGTGAAAGGCAAGTGATTAAAGATGTGAGAGAGAAGAGGAAATAATGAAGCCATGTTACAGAGGAGATAGGAAGGCAGGGGTAGAGAACACAGGTGCACAGATGTCTTTTGAAAAGAATAAGGGACGCCCTTGCCTCTGAACAAGTGTATACTCATTGACTTACAGATGCTTTTTTTTGCACATTCTTATTTACATTATGTTTTACTATTTTCAGCCTTACAGTACCTGCCTCTACCTACTTAATTCTGTATTTCTGTCCACATGACCTAATTCCTCCTATTAAATTGCTCCTTTTTCCTAATTTTACATACCAACTGCTTTCTTAATGTGGGAAGGAAGAAACTTTACCCTCAAGGTTCTTCTGGCTGATCTAATAATCAAACAGATATGACAAGATTACGAGAGAATACAAGCTTACTTATCTGGGAGATACCTTGGTCACAAAGGTGATTTTCCTGGGGTGAGGCTTATCCATTGCTGAGTCCTGGGATCTCCCCAAAAGTGGGAAATTGGACTGCATAATTTGTGGTAGTAGGGGACTGATTTCACACTCTCCCCCGGAAAGAAGAGGAGAGAGAAAATAACCAAATCTAATACATACCTAATTCTGGTTTTTTGGTTTTATTTACCAACAAATTACTTATTTTTTCTGTCATAGGAAACTAATCTTTTAAAAAAAGATGAGATGGTTTAATCTTATTCAATTCTTACATCCTTTATTAAATTTTCCCTAGTACAAGTATCTGTCAAATGCAATAAAATGCAAGCACAAAACCAGAACAAATGTACAGTCTTAACATTGTCCCTAAAGAGCAGCAAGGGGGTGGGACTTATTTGGACCGCAGCATGGGGGAGATGGAGCTATCTTTAAAAGCTCCCCAACCAGTTAAAATTGTCCTTTCTAATTTAACCACATCTCAGCAATTTGTGGCTTCCTTGTGAACACCCAGGGTTACTCCCTAAATAGTTGGTGCTGTTTTTGAAACTTTAGTATAGTGTGTTTCCTTCCTGGAGATAAATTTATAACATAAACTTCCTCTTTTCTTCTATCCTAAGATAGTATCAGATGTGCTCCAGACACTACAACTGAATAAGAGGCGAGTATGGAGTCCATAGAAAAGATGGGGGGGGGGGGGGGGGGAA
>VMDR010001884.1:0-45817 GCA_007922815.1 Macrotus californicus | reverse complement strand
CTCGTCCTTTCATGCGGATGTATTGAATAAGGCGCTGAACCGCCATCCTCCCGAGCACTTCTCAGTCCGCTGACATAGTGCTTCTCGGCCGTTGTCCCTCCTCACCAAAAATTCTCTACAGATTTGAGTACTTCTTACACTGAAAAGTGGATTAATACTTGGGCCTTTTAAAATATCTCCACAGCTCAGCATTTATGTAATTCATAACACTGCTCAGATTTATGACCTTTAGAACCTGTGCTGAATTCTTTTTTTTTTTAGAGATAGGAATCCATTATGTTGTTACTTAATGTGTTAAATTCCTGTTTTGTTTTATGAAGCATATTCCCTGAGCTCCTATGGCATTTCCTGATGATTTCCTCAAAATGTAGCAATTTATATACTGTCTTATATTGTTTACTATTGTATGCATTCTTTAAGTGTCTGAACTGGTACATATTTCTTGTTCTTTCTGTTTTATTAATTGCATTTGACTAAGGTAAACAAAGACCCCAAAACAGTGGCTCCAATAAACAGATTTTACTTTTATTTTTTGTCATTTATGAGAAGTCCAAAAAGCAGGCAGTTGTTGATGTTAATTAGAGGATACAAGGATATCACGGCAGAAGTCTTTGAAATTTTCTTAGCTTTTCTTAGGGTCGTGAGACCGCGTTGCAGTCCTAGCCAACATACCTGTTTTTCAGGTAGCAGGAAGGAGAAAACCTGTTTGCAGTAAAGCAGAACTTTCTTCTTACCTGTCATTGGAGAGAACAGTGTCACATGGTCACCCCAACTCCAAGGGAAGCTGGGATCTTTTCTTTTTTTTTTTGGGTTAAGCAAATTGCCACCCTCTGACAAAATTGAGATTCTATCAGTAAGAAAGGAGAGGGGTGTATTAATTAGGTAATTAACAGTCTGCCACACCACACCATAGTGCCTGTTCTTTTTCCATATCAGTTGCCATTCAGTAAATATTGACTTAATATTTGATCAAAGTAACACGCATGTATATAATCTGATATTACTGGTGGTCAGTCGGCTGGTAGGAAAAAAGAGCATTCCAGCTAGTCCAAGTACTGGGTACTACAGCAGTAAAGAACACAAACGCAGACTAGCTTTGTTCTTCTGGCCATGTCAAGACTAAAGACTTATCCATTCACACCTAAGGTACCTAGATCTTGTATAGTTCTTGAAACATGGCCACTGCCTTCATACATGCTAATGAGGTATAGAAGCTGCTCCCCCAATTACATGTCACAACTAGCTTAGCAGCTAGAGTACTTTAGAATGAATGAGTATATATATGAAATACCAATAAAAGGCTATGTGGATTTCAAAGGAATCGGGTAATATTTGATGGATGTGGTGGTAATATTTGAAGGGTAACAGTCATGATTATGAGAGGGGAATTCAACAGTTAAAGATTTTATCTGTAACTTAGAGTTGATATGCATGTGGAAAGCTATTATTCCAGGAACTGGGATGCATGAGGTACCGGACTCCAGGAGGCTGAAAAGCAGTTCAGCCTGGTGCCCCAGGGGGTCTGCAAGTGATGGAAGTGGTGTCTGAACCATTGTGTTCCGGGAAAGGAACGTCAGTGATGCAGATAAAGAATTGCTGAAACTCGGCTGGAGCCTCCCTTGAACTACAAACTAGTATTTTTAACCTATCCAGAAGTTTTCTTTTCTGGCTGAAAGCCTGAGTGTCCTTAGGTACCTTTACTTTATTCGTCTGCATTACTTCAAGGGGGACGAGCTCCCTTTCCCCCTCAACAGAGCGATTTTTTTACTCTCAAAAGTGCTGACTTGATAAACCATGACAAAGATGGGCAGGCCTGATTCTTTGAAGTAGCCAATCCCATGGGCTAGTACTGAAGTCCTCCAGTGGTTGGCAGCACTCCCAGTCCTGGAATGCATTTTAGTATGATTGATGTGGTGGCTGAAGTGCTACCACACTTCACTTAACGTGGCGTTACTAGAGTCAGGAGGTGAGGAGTGCATCAAGGGAAAAATAATTTTCACTCTTACCCTCCTAAATTCTTCCTGGGAACCCTTAAAGAAAAGACAGACCAGAGAATACAAGGGGGACAAATGGTAATAAAGAAGAAAATGCGTTCAAAAAGACAGACTAACGAGAAAAAAACTGTCAAAAAACAAAGTTCACCCGAGTAAATTCGAAGATCTGATTGGCTTTACTAAGTGATTCGTGAATGGGGCAGCATCCCGTCTAGCAAGTAGAAGGTGATGGGAAACTCGGGAGTTAAAGATTTTAACTTCAGTCGTAGTTCTTAGACTTAAGTAACTAAGGCATTTAGAAAGCTGTTATTCTAAGAACTGGAATGCATGACCTACCTGACTCCAGAAAGTGGACAAGCAACTTGACCTTTGTGTCCCCGGGGGTCTGCAAGTGATGGAGAAGGTATCCAAGCCATTGGATTCCAGGGAGGGATACAGGTGAAGAATTGTTGATCAACAGATAAAGAAGTACTGGAAAAATTGTCCTGAAGTACTGGGGAAACTCTGCTGGACTGCACCTCTAACCCCATTAACCTTTTTTCCGAACCCCTTACCTGCCCTTTCTTTTCCTTATGTAAATGTGGGCTAGAGATGAAATGTTAAGATGGTTTTTGAGTGTCCATGACCCACTGTCTTCTCAAGTCGCTGGCATCTGAGTAAAGCGCCTAAAAAAATTCAGTCCTTGTCTCTACTTGTTGGTTCTGGTAGTGACAGGCAGTGTGAACTCCAACTTTTCCAGTTTCAAAGGGTTGTATGAGGGGCGATAAAAAATGGAAGGATCTTATAGGGAGAAGGATTATTTTGCAGTGGTACCTCTTCTCTCTGGGGGAAGAGAAAGGAAAGAGTTTTTATATAGATTGACTCTCTGTGTGGTGGATGGAGAGGGCCTGTATGACAGGTCACCTCATGGTACTTGACCAGAAAATTCTATCCTGGTTGATTAAGACTGTGTCTCGTCCTTGCTGGTGTGGCTCAGTGGATTGAGCACAAGCTTGCCAACCAAAAGGTCACTGGTTCAGTTCCCAGTCAGGGCATGTGCCTGGGTTTTGGGCCCAGTCCCCCGTTGGGGATGTGCAAGAGGAAGATGATTGATGTTTCTCTCCCTCTCTTTCTCCCTCCCTTTACCTCTCTCTAAAAATAAATAAAATCTAAATAAATAAATATCACCTCCATTTTTTAAAAAAAAAAAAACTGTGTCTGGGAGAGGTTAGAACTGCAGTTACATCAGGTATTAAATTTAGATTTGGCATCATGAACATTTAGCATGAGCAAAGACATTTTGGGCTGTGAGTTTTTTCTTTAACCAAACAGAAGTTTATGAGCATGTGTATGTCAACGTAAGAAATGTCCAAACCTGTAAATAATCTTTACTAGGATTTCTCTGAGCCAAACTGGATTAAGGAGGGAATGTAAGGAACGTTGCAGGAGGGATGGTGAACTTCATGTGCTCTCTTGGGAGTGGTTATGTGTGTTCCAAAGGTGTGTTAAGCTTTGCACAAGGTTGGACAGGGCTTGCTTAAGGCAAAGATTAACCTTTTACTAAGGAAGTCAGAGGTTGGGCCGTGACCTTGACCTGCCCAGTTAGGAATTTATGATCATATCACCCTGTGAGGTAACTTTCCACAGAGCCGCCCCTTTTTTTGTCCATGTACACATGGGAGACACCTTTGGGAAAGTGAGTAACTCTCCTAGGTGATTCAGAATTATACCAGGTGCAGATAGAAGAGAGAAGGGTGTGGCAGAGGTCTGTTATGGGAGGGGGGAGGAAAAGTATGGCGGGGTGACTACAGGTCCATATGCAGATTTAAGGCGGTGCTTCTCTGCTGTTAAGAATTCCCTGTGATTTAACTGTCCTTCTCTTTCTAGTACAGAGTAAAAGACACCCTTACAAATGGAAATTTCTTTTATAAATTTAAATTTCTTTTACAAACGGTAACTTCTGTGTTTTCTGACCCTTCCCTGTGTCTGCCATTTCTGTGAATAATCAACTCAAAATAATCGTTAGGCCAAAAAGGCACACACTGAGGTGGCAGAGTCTGCCACCTTTGGTTAAAAAAATGCGTTAAAGCCTGGATTAAAGGTCATGAAACCCAAGACTGCTATGGGAACAGCAGAAAGAGAGGACAGAAAGGAGAGAGGGATTACCGTGGCCAGGTAGGTCAGTTGGTTAGAGCATCGCCCTATATGGCAAGGTTCTGGGTTCTGCCCCGGTCAGGGCACATACAGGAGTCAACCAATGATTGCATCAATAAGTGAAACAAAAAATCAAGAGGAACCACAAAGTGATGCTCTCTTTCTCTCTCTCTCTCTGTCTTTCTCAAATCAATGAATAAAATTTTTTTAACAGAAAGACACGGAATGCCAGGGTGAAATCTATAGGCCTTTCTGACTTTTGCAAAGTGTTTTAGATTAACCTTAACTTAGAGTAGTCTAGATGTTCCCTGTAGTTGCTGTTGAATCATTTCCATCAATCCCTATTTTGTTTGCTCATTTAAACTAATTCAGGCATCACAATATGTTGAGTTACTGAATTAAGAAGCGTGTAAGTAATCTTGCCCTGGCCAGTGTGGCTCCATCAGAGCATTGTCCCGTAACCTGAAAGTTAGCAGATTTGATTCCTGGTCAGGACACACCCCTGGTTTGCAGATTCAGTCCCCAGTTTCTCTCTCACATCAGTGTTTCTCTCCCTCTTTTCCTCTCTCCCTAAACATCAATAAGCATGTCCTCAGGTGAGGATTAAATAAATAATCAAGGACTATTTTTTATAAAAAGCAGCATGTACATAATCTTGAATCCTTTTCACCTCTATTTTAAATTAGAGGTTATAATTTATATCTTCGGTGTAATAATTAATTTGAAATCTAATGTCATGAACCTTACCATGGTAGGTTCTTCAACCTTGCCTGCAACAGCAATCAGGGAAGTCTGTACAATTACCGCTGTTGTCAGCAGGTGGCAGACTTCTGTCTTTGCTATGGCACGGTGGAGCTACTCTGTGTGTTTAAATTACCTTTCTTGTTTGTGCACTTTTGTTTATTCTCTTGGTGTTGTTCAAACCTATCCATACAATTTAACCACCTGACAAGAAGACAATGGTAGGATGTCCTAAATGAAATTAGAGCAGGCCAGAAGGTAGAAGGAAGAGCCAGAAGGAACAAGTGCAGGGCTAAACCAACAGAAGATGTGAATTGGAATTTTGGATTAATGTTCAGGTGCCTATTTTCATGATTGTCTAAAAGAGAAAATAGCCAGGCGCTATCAAACCCCAGGAGCCTCTGCTTCTTGAATTTTCCACAGCTAACACAAACAGTTCTTCCTTACAAATTTCTGCTCCTGTCCCAGAACTAGCCTACGCTGGGCGTCAGCTTCTCCCAGCCCCTTTTGTCTATCGCCAATGTAGCGGTGAATTATTTCAGAACAACTTACGGGTTGTAGGAAAACTCTTGCCAACTCCAGGACGGATGCTGGTGGTCGTAGGCGCCACGCCCCAGGACCCGTCTTTTTCTCGCTAGCAGTGGCCTAATAACCCCTTTCTTTTGAAAAGACTTTCATCCGAGGAAGTTAAAATGTTTGCTTCATGCAAGTAGGCCAGTGTTCTGCCATTGCAGCTGTAAATACTGTTGGTCGGCTTTGTTTTTCCATACATGTTGTTTGTCTTCCTCATTTTCAAGGTGCTAGTAGATGACAAAATCGTTGAGTAATTCACGGGAGGATTGCTTACATCGTTTGGCAAGTTCCTGCCTATCAGTAGGTGGAAGTAGGTAGAGTCACATGTTGTGGCTTTCACCAGCTCCTTCCTGCCCCCATTTTATCTGCCCTGCAACCTGTCATGGCACAGCCCTCTCCACCACACCCCAGTACCCTGAGTCAGAGTATTGTCATCAAAAAAAAAATAATCATACTCCTACACAGTTTCCTCCTTGAATAATTTGTCAACTTACCTAGATTTCTCTGTCAAATGCTTAGGGTTCTAAGGGAATGAGACCCTGGATTGAATGAGGGTCTTAAATCTGCATATGGACCTGGAGGGAAGTAGGAAAAGATTGAGGACCTAGGCATAGTATCGAATACCGAAGTGTTATAAAATAGAAACCCTCAGAATCGTATTTAGAAAACACTGGGCCGCACTCTGGGACTAGGACTAGAAAACAATTAGAATTGGATTCCCACTTGGGTTAATTTGGCCATGTCCGATTATCCTGTAACCAGGAGAAAGGAGGGAAAAGTCTGGGCCGAGTATCTCCCTGTATGTTTGCCTTCTTTAATCCTCACAACACAGTCCGGCTGGTCCTTGCAGATTACTGTTGCTTTGCCCAGGAGCGGCCAGTAAGCAGGGTCAGTATCCAGTCTGAGTCCAGCTCCCCGAAGCTGCCTGGTGAAGCACACTTCCCAGTTGGGAGGAGAATTACTTTGTTAGCAAAGTTTCTCTGTGTTGCTGATCTTTAAATTTTGTTTGTCTTTCCAAGCTAATTAAATACTTTATTCTATTTTGTCCTTTGTGCATAACCATGTACTATGAGTATGATTTTTGTCACATTCGTTCCTAGTTTGGGTAGAATAGGAAAACCTACCTAGTGTTCCATAAATTACTGTTCTGTTATTCTCTATATGATAAGTATTGTGGCTTACCCAGTAAAGATACACAGTGTTTTCTCTCTTTAAAAAGTAATATAGTCTGTGACTTGAACACTGGGCAGTCTTGTAAGGGAATACGGTTGTGTACTATGGAGTGTTTGACTTTAGTGTGCGTTGGGTCCGTGCCTCAGGGTGGCCATATTCTAACAATGGCTTAGCCTCAGGCAAGTTACCTTGCTTTTCTAAGCCTCCGTTGCCTGTTCTCTTGGATGGAGAGGATTCATCTAAAAATTCTGCTACCCCTCAGTTCCTTCAGGGCATTATATGAAGACTATGTTCCAGTCCTGACTGGTGTGGCTCAGTTGGTTGAACATCAGCCTGAAAAGCAGAGGGTTGGCAGTTTGATTCTGGATCTGGGCACACGCCTGGATTGCGGGTTCATTGCCAGGTCTGGGCGTATACAAAAAGCAACCGATTGATGTTTCTCACATCAGTGTTTCTCTCCCTCTCTTTCTCCCTCCCTTCCCGTCTCTTTAGTATATATATATATATATATAAATCTTCTTTAAAAAAACAGTATGTTCCATCTTTGTGTTGTATTTTTTTAATTGACTTGAGAGAGAGATTGATTTGCTGTTCCATTTATTGATGCATTCATTGGTTGATTCTTGTATGTGCTCTGACCTGGGATTGAACCCTCAACCTTGGCGTTTGGGCCGATGCTGTAACCAACTGAACTCCCAGGCCTGGCCTGTGTTGTACTTTTTATTGCACTATGGGATAATTCCAACAGTATACTACTCTCAATACCTACCTGGGTTATTAAGATTGAAAAAGAGATGATATTCAGAGAGTGCCAGACAGTATTTACCACATAGTACTTAGTCGATAAATGTTAATTCTCTTACCTTCTCCCTTCTATTAATAAACAAAGCCACCCTTTTCGCAGCTTTAGCTTACCCTCCCAGCCACAGAATGAGGAAGGCTACTGCAGAAAAAACAGGCAGGCATGATTGCGGCCCAGTAGGTAATTTTCCACTTTACCTTCTTCAGAAGTATGACAACACATGCCATGCCCATTTCTTCCAAAATGTAGCAGCATTGTATGGTCTTGTCTTTCTCATCTTTTGGAGCGTGTAGCTTTAATTAAAAAATCATCTTTGTTTCCTTCTGGGTGTACAAGATATTCATTAGAGAGCATTTAGAAAAGACCACAGAGTATGAAGGAGAACTTGCATCCCCGGTGACCCTGTCAGTCCTCTGTGGTGGCTGTGGGTTGTTAGAACACATATGTTGCAGTCGTGTTAGATGACCATTGTACTGTTGAATTCCATCCGTTACTTGCTTATTATTTAAGACCCTTGTGTCTGTATTCACGAGTGAAGTTAGGCATGTTTCCTCTTTCTGTGCTATTTCTGACAAGCTTGTTTCAGGATTTTAATGCTAATTAGTTTCATGAACAGAATTAAATTGCTTAACTTCTTTTCATGTGTTTTTAAATAGTCTGTCTAGCAGAAAAGTTTGAAAGAGCTCACCACTATAAAATGTGTCCATAAAGCTTTGGAAGGCTGTAAGTTCTATTCTATAACATATATTACTGAATGTAATATATGTCATCAAAACTTTTCTAAGGTTAAATTAAATGCTTTGGTTTACTACATTGAGTTTATTTTCAAAGAAGTTTTTAAAGGGCTATATTTTGCTGTTTCTTGAGTGAACAAACTGTAAAAAAGTAAAACAAGTAAATTAATCTATTTTCCATATTTTATCATGGCAAAGTTCAAACATACACAGAAATTGAAAGTGAGAAATCTATTTGAATTCCTAAAAGTGTATAAAAGTATGTTCTTTAGGTTCTTTTCAAACCTATAGACATTTTCAAAACCTTATATACTTTTAAAACTCAAGTTATCACCCACTACTCTTCCATATAATTTCTAGTAACTCTTTGCTACAAGTTTTTCATCATTTTCCTACCTTATTACTTTTTAAATTAGTTTATTTGGCACATCAAAAAGGGCGTAGTAAGTTAAGTCTTTGTACTCTCTATTTAAATGTATTGGATATGATTGATATACCAATAATAAAATAAAAGCTTAAACAAAATAACCTTTTTGCCACCTTCAATATAACCCACACCAAAGTAGCAATCCTAAGTAATACTGTTTCTTTGCAACAGACAGAATACCAACTGTGTAATGTGGAAAGAGTTCAAAATTAAAACAGTTTTTCATCTTGTTCCATTTCAGGCACAAAGATTCAGATATAAAATGGAAACAATTTCAGTACTAAGCATGTTGAAATATTAGAACATAATGCATTTGAGAGGAGAGCTAAGAAAGACTCCGTTCATTTATGATACTGTCTTACATCCAGTTTTCTTGAACTTGACCTTCCTATTGCAACAATGTCATTTCTTCTTCTACAGTAGTTTATTTATTAAATTTTTTAAAGAATGCCTGCTCTTTTTTCTTAAAGATTGTATTTATTTTTAGAGAATGAGGAAGGGAGGGAGACAGAGAGAGAAACATCAGTGTGTGGTTGCCTCTCTCATGTCCCACCCTGGGGAACCTGGCCGGCACCCAGGCATGTGCCCTGACTGGGAATCGAACCAGCGGTCTTTCTGTTCACAAGCCAATGCTCAGCTCCCTGAGCCACACCAGTCAGGGTTCTTCTACACAAGTTTGAACTACAGAATGTATTTATGTAAAAAAATACATGTAAAAAATTAAAAATTATATAGATCCCGTTCAAGAACTTTGAGTTTCTGAAAATTAAGTTACTCAATCTTAGATTTTTGCATAGAATTGTTAAGACTGCATTGAGATCAGAACCATAGGTTTTCCTCAGTTTGCATGTGTGTGTGTAAATGCGTAAATGCAGCCAGCAACTTCACCAACAGTAACCTAAACAAGAAGCTTTAGGAATGATTTTCAATGAAAAAACTCATGAGATAATCTTTACTTGCTCTTCATTTTCCCAGAATGTAGTAATTTATTGTTTCCTCTTTGTTTCTGCTTCTTAAACATTTTAGAATATAATCATGTAAACATGTATAGCACCTTGTTTTAATTTTGTTTTAAATAGTCACAGTGTTGAGCTGGTTGGCTATTCTCCTCAGAAGAGTTTTAAGGGAAATCCCATGCCTAGGTAGGTGTCTCGCGTGTTTGATAAAGTCACCCTTCTATTTACAACATGCGGCAGTTAACAGGACCGGGTTGTACTAGAGTCATAAACAGAGGATTGCATCTCCCCTCCTAGTGACTTGTCTTCCGGATGTGGCCTTATTGTTTGGTTTGGAATAACTTCCTAGGGTGTCAGTCAAGTTCATATTGAAGTTTAAAAAGCGCATTGCAGGGCCGAATGATAATTGGATTATGGTAATTAAGGTTAAATTGAGAGATTTTATTTTCTGTGGGCTTTTTTGTTCTTTTTATAATTCTGAGAAACTTTTGGAAGACAAACTGAAGTGATTATAGGTTTTTTAATCGATTGGATAATTGATAGTATCTAAAAAGATGTAACTAGTTATTCAGAAATACAAATGGATATCCCTTTTTCCATGGATAAAAACAGCCAGTTTCAGTGTTAGAAGAAGAGAAAAATCTTCCCAAAAGTCGTGTCTTGTATGAGAAGTAATTTGCTCTTTGGCACATCTAACTCAGGACGCGAGTTTGCGTTAGGAGCGATGAACGAGTGGTTTCTGTTTTTATGACAATGAGTAAAGAAACTCCCGGGCAACAGGCCCAGTCGTTGTGTCCAGGGGTGAAAGTCCACTGTGCTGCTGAAGAGACTGCCTTTATGGCTTCTGACCTGTAGCTCCTTTATATCCCTTCTCAAAACGGAAGACAAAAAAAAAGCGCCCTACAGCTATTTGAAGCCAAATTCATTTTTCTTTTATTCAGTGTCGTCTGTCTCCTGTTTCTCTCTTCTGTGGCGCAGTCTCAGAACATTCTTCTTTGTAGACATCTCCGGCCCTCTCGTGTAATTGTCGTGTGTGTTGTTATTGCCTAGAAACAGCATGATGTAGTATTTTTTAAAAAGTGTTAACAGCTCTTGTGACACTAAGTAATGTGACTTAACCTCTCCAAACCTGAGATTCCTTATCTATCAAAAGGGGGAACTATTATCTTTCTTTTAAGGTTACTCATTAACATAAATTAGTGTGCGTATGAAGGGCTCTTGCGTGCTCCTGGACTGACTCAGGTGGGAAAGTGCTGGAAGGATGTTAGTTCCCCACTGGAGGGACACTTGGCAGGCCACACCATCCCACTCCAGTGCGGATTTTCGATAACACTTACTGGGTGGGACTGAAGGCAGAAGCACCCTGTAGGGAGCAGGCAACTCATACTTCTGTGTTCTGCTCTCCTTTGACTAGCCTGCAGAACAGCAGCAGAGCCAGAGCTGTCTTAGAGACCTAAACCTCCTGTTATTTATATTTAGAGAGAAGGGAAGGGAGGGAGAAAGAGAGAGAGAAACTTCCATCAATTGTCTCTCTCGTAGGCGCTGGGAACTGGGATCGAACCCACAACCCAGGCCTGTGCCTTGGTTAGGAAGCGAACCAGCGATCTTTCCACTTTGCAGAATGGTACTCCATCCGACTGAGCCATACTGGTCAGGGCTGTAACATTTTTAATAAGCCACTTTTTTTAACTTTCCAAGGAACTCGTTTGTTTTATAAAGCTCAGAAGATAAAAATGGCCTCTTAATTCCTTCACTGATACTGTCTTGCATATTCTATTTTAGACTTCCCACGCTTGTAGAAAGAGCCCACAAAAAGGGACCCTTGCTGTAGATACCCGTAAGTCTTTTCACTCAGTGGTTGGCCGTGTGCACCTCAGTACATCTGTGAGTGCTGCTGTCACAGAGCAGTAGTGCCCAGTGACTTACGAGCACAGGTTCTGAAGTCAGAGTGACCTGAGGTTGAATCGGTTCTGCCACTTGCCAGCTGCAAGCCTTGATTCATTCACCTGTGAAATGAGGATAATAGTAATGCATGCTGTCTAGGGTGCTGAGTGTCACATGGGATGCAGGGGGGGGGGGTGCTTAGCAGCATCTGGCACATGGTAAATGTAAATAGATTTTAGCTACTTTTAAAAATTATTTTTAAAAACTGTACTTTTACCAAATTTTATGTATATACCACAATTTATGCACCTCTCCTGTATTCTCCTGAACATTTAGATATTGGTCATTGAGGTGGGACCTTAACTCCAGCCTTGATTTCTGTAGTTGCTGTTGTTGAAGATGATTTATCTGAAGTCATCTCTCAAAGTGATGTCTTAAAAATTTTTATCATCGCTATGTTAATACATGACAGGAGAGTTAAATCATCGTAGTCACCCATTAATACAGAAGTATTTTCAAAACGAACCGGCTCGTTCCCCTCGAGCCCCCCATGACCAGAGTACAGAAGACTTGCTCTTAGAGGAGAAAGTGTCGTTGTGAACCTTCTCATCTCACTCCAACAAGAGAGCAGTGCTGGGCTTGGAACATTTGGCACAGACTAAGTGTGAATGATTTGTTAGTGTCCTGTTTTTAACACTGTCCTTAAGTTTGGGGGGTTGTTTCTAACAGAGAATGCTGCTTCACAGAGTTTGATTACTGCAGTGGTGTGTGGGTTTGATTTCTCTCGAGCGTAGAGGAGAGAAGCCTGATACAAAAGTGCACTGGTGGAAGGGGAGCTGAGCCCTGCCTGTTCCTGATGATAAAGCTGCCCAGAGCCCGTGGCAGCCTTTATCAGGCCCGGGCACACGGCATTGGTGTGCTGCAGCCCCGCTCCTCGGGCCAGTGTGAGACCAGCCCTCCTCAAAAGTTGGAAATGCCCTGAAAAGAGCTTTGATGATTTATAAGTCATAAAAGTTCAACATGTATTCCTTCACAACAGATTGACCGCTTTTATTTTTAGCAGGAAAGGACCTTTTTTCAATTGTTTTTAACCATAAAAATTAGTTTTCACTATTTGTGTTCAGAATTTTTTTTTCTTTTTAGCAAGTCCATGCACAGTCCTGTTAAAATTGCCAAACAACGTAGGAAGCTGCGAAACAAAACGTTAAAAAACACTTTAAGTCCCACTGCCCTGCAGTAAAGACTGTTAGTATTCTGTTGACCATACATACATGCATCGTATCTTTTTTTCCCCACGTGTCTTAAATGATCTGATCTTTTCAAAATTGTAGAACATTTGTAACAAAAACCTTAGCTTTGTAACTAGCCGTGAGTGCGGTGGCTTTAAGTACATTCACACTCTTGCGTGACTGTCCCCACCTCCCTCTCAGAAGTCCTTTCACCTTCCAAACCGAAACCCCGTGCCCAGCGGGCAGTGCGGTGGCCCCTTCCCCGGCCAACTACGACCTGGTCTTCTTTACTCTGTACTGAAATAGAGTATTCACACAGAAAAACGCACGTGCCACAAGTACACTGACAGCCACCCCCCCACACACACAAAAATAACCCACCACGAGGAAGGAAATACTGGTTTTCATATTGAAGTTCCTGTTTTCTATGCACATGAAGTTGACAGTGCTCTGATGCTATAGATTTACCTTCTCTCAACTGACACGTTACTTCAGTCGGTCGTGTTCTGTACACTGACCTGGGGCACGGCTGTCACCAGGGCACACCGGAGCGCTGTGTAGTAATGCGTCAGCAGCCTGGTTTTGCTGGAGCTCAGCCCAGCCCTTGAGGACCGCCCCTCAGTTGCACCTGTGCTATATGAGGACTGCTCAGACAGGAAGAATTTTCTTTTGCTGGTGTAGCTGGTCCGGTTACCTTCAGGGTAAGTGTGTGCAGTTCATGTAAACAGATGAGCTTCTCTTGCTTAACTTTATCTGATCCTTATTCGGTTTAGTATCTGATTGGAATTTTAGGCATTTAAAAGCATAAATAAAGAACCTGAAAAAAAGAATATAAATGCAAAACTAATTTGCAAAGATCTGAATATGTAAAACTTTGCAGTGTCTCAGGTCTCAGAAATGTATAGGATCTAATTCTAAGAGCTTCTTGTTTGACGTCTAGACGTTAAGGGAAAGCAAAGTATCCTCAGAAATCTCTTCTTAAGGGAAAAAACATAAGATCCAATTTTGTTGTTGATTCAGTTGCCTTGGCTCAGTTTTGCTGATAGCCACATACTTTGTGGATTAGGAACTATTTATTATGGCTAATAATAAAGATAATAAGTTTTTTATTTTGTGCCTCTGAGCTTTATCCAGGCTATCATGGAACAGTATTACACTGGTGTGTTTCACAAATTGATAAAAGCTGGATCACTGTGTCTAAGGCTTATGGCAAATTGCATGTGGCCAATTGCAATTCACACATATGTATTACCACCAAAGGGTGAACATTATGACTAAGTCACATGTGAATAATTGAATTTAGCTCATTTTGAATAATGTTTTTTAATCAGGAAAGTTAGCTAATGCAGCAGGCCATTTCTTAAAGCATTTTGCTTGGTTTTTATTGGCAGCCTATATCCAAGCATCTCTGGATATTGCTTACCACCTGTGCTGTGGTTCTAGGGCAAATTCAAGGACAGAAGAACTCAGAGTGCCTGCCTGAAGGGTGATCAGACTGAATTGCTTAATTTCTGTGTGCCTTGGTTTAACTCGTCTTAAAACATGCTATTAGATACTAGGGCAGTGTGGATGGGGAGGGTGGATGAATAAATTCCAGGCTCTGAAATTACATATTTTCGTAAGTATTCATTAAATTCTGACCGAGAAGCTCAAGTTTTACTATTTAAGAAAATTGCTATAAATTGCCAGTTTTTAAATAACTAGCCTTTGAAATCTATATTTCCTCTTTTACCTCTTCCTCTTCTCCTCCCACCTTTTGCTGTTCAGTTTCATCTTTGTCTTATGTTTGTAGTGAGAAAGTTTCACTTTCCAGTTACGTATTTTTATTGCTGCCTTGACATTTTAATTAGGGAGAATTATTTAAATGCCTTGAGAAACTGATTTATAATGCCATGGAAATAATAAACTTACAGTTTGATTTTTTTCCATATACCAATCACCCTAAGAAAGTGTTGTTACTGAAAAACCAAGTGTGGGACAAGTAATGCAGGCAGCAGAGAGGTGGGGTGGGGTGGGTTCACCGTGGATGTTCGCGAGTGTGACTGGTACCTGTGCGTGCTGCGGCACTGCAGGCCTTCTCTTAGGTAGACAGCACACCGTTGGCCATCCAAGATTTCATTACCTTATCGGTATGTAGTTTAAATGACTCGAGATCAAAATTAAAGCAGAGTTACAATGTTTTGAGCTAATTAGAATAAGGAATTTAGTCTTCCTCAGTTCCCCACAAAACAGAACATCATGGACCTTTAGAAGTACTCAGCTTTCATTCAGATTCAAGGCAAGCAGATATTGTCCATGTAGACATGGAACTTTCCAGCTTATTGATCTGTAAATATATTTTCAGGGTAAAGTTAATCATTTCAGCATAAGAGACCAGGATAGCTGAAACCTCCAGTTTCCAAGTCTCTGCTATTCACGTGCATTCTCTCTCTCGCCTCAGTCTTACTTAGCCTGGGCCTGCAGCAGAGACCTTGACCTCCTACAGAGCACAGAGCGATTCTCTCCCACCTTCCACTCTACCCCGTCCACACTGAAAGATTCCAAAGGCGGCAGACTTCAGACATCCTGTGAAGAGAGTTCATAGTTCAAGGGTGCTATTTTCTATTTTGGAACATGTCTTCCGCACTTGGTGTGTTTTTTCCAACAACTCTCCTCCTGAAGCATCTGCGACAGATGACTGTTGGCAGAGCGAGCCAGAGCTTTATATACCGAGTATAGGTTTACCAGCCAATTGGGTTAAAAATACCCTGCCCTCATTTTCTGTGTCGTCTTCAGAATTGTGCCAGAATGCTGACCTTTGCGCCTTAGTCTTTACGCTCTCCTAATGCTGGTGACCTCGGTCTGTTTTTTGTATTAGGCCTGCAGTATCACTTTATTAAAGTGAGATTATTTTTAACTCGGATAGATTTTGGTCAGATTGCCAGGGAGGACTGGGAAGAGTGAAAGACCCGCACTTGAAACGTGCAGAGTCCCCAGATTATCAAAAATAATGTCGTAGAGTTGGAAACTTAGCAGTTGCAAACTTCTGATTACTCCGTTTGGTGTGCATTTTGCTTAAATAAAATTTTTTTTTTATTTATTTTTAGAGAGAGGGTAGGGGAGAGAGAGAGAGAGAGAGGGTAGGGGAGAGAGAAAGAGAGGGAAAGAAACATCAATGTGTGGTTGCCTCTTGCGTGCCCCCAGAGGGGACCTGGCCCGCAACCCAGGCACGTGCCCTGACCAGGAATTGAACCGGCGACCCTTAGCTTTGCAGGCCCGATCGCAGTCCACTGAGCTACACCAGCCAGGGCTGCTTAAATAAAATTTAAAGAGACCATGAGAAAGAAGATTACTCTTTCAACTACTAACACGGCCTTTTTTTTCTTTTCTAACTAAGCACAATGCCCGAGAAGGAACCATGCTTGGGGGGCGGAGGTGGAGAGGAGTCAGGCCACTTGGCCATGTGCAACAGAAAGAGCTGAGATTCCCAGACACTAAACTGTATTGTCACCACCTGAGTTCTGTTTTCATTGGGCCTTTCCAGTGTCTCGCAGAGCACACGGTACTTTTATAAACTCGACTGCACTTTTCCACATTCTCCTTCCTCTTTCTCAAGCTAATAAAATGGTTTTATCTCAATAGTGCCTTCTAGAAACGTATACTCCTTTTCAGATATTAAACATCAAAGAGAAGTCATAAGCACTTAATGTTGTATGCTTTGGTTTTGTAAGTAAAGAAGTAGACTTGTGGGCAGCTTCTCTGCAGGGTGTTGGCGAGAGCTGACTCCGACAGAAAGAAGTTAGACTGAAGGTTACTTAAGTTTGACTCTGTTTGACTGTATCTGCAATTATCCACTAGCCTCTAAACCACCATTATAATCACATTTTGGGGATGGCGATCAAAGTTCTATGACTTATGTAGAGTGTATGTATCTGCATATGGGTAACAGATACATTACTTTTTCACATGTGAAAAGTTGGAGGCATCTTACTATTTGGAAATACTTTTTACTCAACTCTGAGATGCCATCAATTACAAGATCATCACCTTAGTAATAGCCTTTCTGAGAAAGGAGTGAAAATACCTTTTTTATGAGACATTTCCCAGTTTTATGCACTTAAAATGGAAGGTGGGGGGTGGGCTTAAGAATTTAATAAATTTTTATATATCTGCTATGACATGTTGTAATGATCAAGAACACAGATCTAATGTCCAACTTCTATTCCTAAAGTTTAAGAAAAAATCTGATTTTTGCATCTTTCAACGAAGTTGCCCTTCTTAAATAGTGCATTTATTATAAAATTCTACTTATGTAAAATAAAGTAAAAGTAAAGTCATTGAGTACCATAAAGTAAATAAGTAATTTCCTTGATTTATACTGCAAAAATGAAAAAAAATTATAATAATAGGATATTTTTAAAACTAAACATGCATAAATTTTATCCAAACCCCTAAAATGATCATTAACAAATAATATTACATATCTGTTTTGTACTAGATACTATGCTAGATTTAAACATAGTTCATATGTTAGTCACATCATTTCACAAAATTAAAAATTTTAATGTGGGAAAATTAAAGATGAAGTATGTATACCATGTTTCTCCTTTACATTCTTTTTATATATTCCTTCATTGATTTAGTAATAGTAATGCATAGTTTTCCCACAACTTCATCCTGACATGTAGAGAAAATGCTAATAAAATGTTCTTATAATAAAGCATTTTCTTGCAAATATCTACTTCACTTTAACTCTGTTCAAATCTTCTTAACACCATAGAAGTTCTTAAAGGAAAGCTGCAAATTCTCCATACAGAACTTTTAACCCCAAACGTTGTGAGACAGAGTAAAATCTTCATGGAGCTCCTTAGGAAAAAAGAAGATGGCTTCAGTAACTTGGTGTTTAAATCATTGCAAAAGGACCACCTTTGTATGTCATTAACATAAGGAAGAGACTGAAATGCATGTGTGTCACGTGTACCTTTTCTCTCTCTCTCCTCTGTGACATCACCTGGGGAAATCCAGAAGATTGGATAACCAAGATATGACTAATCAAGATTCCGCTGTACATGTGAATATGGTGGGTATTTAAATGTTTCCAGTTCCACTTACTAATGGTGAATCTTCACCACTTTTACCTCTGCCTCTAACCAGACAGTTAATTACGGGATTGCAACTTTATGCAGATCTTTCTTCACGATGTTTGACACACAGTGGAACCTCAGATAATTGTTGAATTGAATTTCCACTTACCTTTGACATCTTTTTGCTTGAAATACGTGTGTTACAGTGTTTCTCAGCATATAAGATGGTTACCCCATTCTTTCTGTGCTACATTTTCCTTGCTCAACAACACACATCATACGGCACGAGATGTTTTATCGTAGGCCTCTGAACGAAATATGACAAGCGTTTACATTCACAAAAAAACTTCTTGGACAACAGTATAGTTCACTGCTTTGTGGACACTAGAATGAGGTGGGAAAAACTCAGCCTTCGGAGTCCGAACTGGCTTCAATCGTAACTCAGCCCTTCAGAGCTGTGCTTCCCGGGAGGGAGGGCAAGGGTCTCAGCTTTAAGGCCGAGGAGTGAAACCGCCGACCTCCTGTTGTCCTTATTCACAGTTCCCCCATCTTTCCTGAGATGTAATGGACAAATAAAAGTGAAAGATGTTTGACATGTCCAGTGTATGATTTGATACATGTGTACCATGTAAAAAGATTCCTCTATCTGGTTAACACATCCATTATTTTCCGCATGTTCACTTTTTTACTTTTATTTTTTGGTGAGAACTCTGAAGTTCTACTCTGTTAGCAAATTTCAGTTATACAAAAATATAAATTTCACTATATAGTAGCTATAAACTGTAGTTACCATGTTACACATTAGATCCTCAGACCTTACTCATCTTGTAACTGAAATGTTCTTACTTATATTAGTGAAAAACATGCGTAAGGAGCCTGCTAGCACGCAGTAGTAAGCGCTCCGTGTTACGTTAGTGAGTGTTGTAATTATGTGGGTAGCATAGGTATTTATACGTGTGGAAAACACACCCACTCTCTGTATTCACAATGATAAAACCCTAAAAATCACCATTTCCCCCATAATCTCTTTCTTATTTTTTTTCTTTCTGGGTTTTTGTTCCTGTTCTCCCTCTTCTCTATTTTTGTCACCGTGTTTCTCTCTAGCTTCCTGGTTTGAGCTCACAGACCAGAACACACTTGTCCTGCATACGGCTCCGGTGTGTCACAGTGCGCAAGCCTCTTGCTCAGCCTCAGTTTCCATCCAGTGTGTGGTGGGAGAAGAGAGCTGGCTCGGAGTCCTGGTTGAGCTGTCATCGGGGTAGTTACTGCTGTTAGGGTGAAGCATATGGAATTGCCGTTTTAAATGTCAAATGTGGTCCAGTGTTGGCAATTTCATATGGTTCAGCCTAACTCGTGGATGTGAACTTTGCCTCCATTGCATGATTACTGTTCGATTCTTTGACAGTGAGCTTGAATATCTGATATGTAGCATTAAATCGGTAGAAACTTTTCTTGCTTGAGTCAGTTTATTTTTTTAACCAAAACGAATGTAAGTGGTGTAGGAATGCCCTACTGTATAATTTTTCATTATTTGGGTCCCAGAACCCTGTTTCTGAAGCAAGTAACAGTGTAGTCAACCCACAAAAAGACTACAGAAGGAAGAGAAGCCAAAGATGATACATACTTACTGTTTTTTACCCTCATCGCATTAATTTACACACTTTTTGCCTTGGGTTTGCTTTTCTACAAATGTTGATACATCTTGTAGGTTGAAAGCTCCTTTGGACATTAGCCTCAACTTTTGATGGTCTGGCTCCGCATCTCTTCTTCTAGACTTTCCCTCTCCCTCTCTCTCTTTTTTCCCCTCCCTCCCTCTCCCCACCCTCTTCTGTGCACACTTGGGTTTAGGCAGACAGAGCTGTTATCTTTCCCCCACATTCGACCCTGTACTTTGATTTCTCCCCAGTCTCAGCAGAGCCAAACCCCGCTTCTCCTTGAGAGCCTAGCTCAGCGGGCTCTTTGTCCTCTGACCCCAGCATAAATAATCTCCGTTTCTTCTGTTCCATTTGTAGTTTATCTGGGCGCCTTGGCAAGGTAGTAGTTATTTGGGTTCCTTATTACAATGCATTATAGAATATGTATCTTGAGTATAGGAAGTATATCTTACTAAAACTTGTGTATTGCTTACAGACCTGCTTAACATAATGGCTTATGCTTAATGACTATATGGTGAGTGAATGAGTGAACGAATTTGGCCTATATGACCTTACTGTGGAAACTGGCCACCAAATATTGGGGAGGCAAGGGAGATGGCTGTCACTACAATTTAACCGTGCAGAATCTTCTAATAAATCATAGAATCAGTCATCTGTGAGTAAATGTGCCAGTCTGAATAGGTGTCTAGTTTAAGCCTATATTTTTGTACAGTTTCATAAAAATCGTAATGCCCACTCCTTTGTGCAGTGCAGTGAAGCCTTTTGCTTACACCAGATGTTAACATTAGAAAACACAGGAAAAAACACATCTGCTGAGATGTATTTTGGGCAGAAATTCTTAAGTAATTTACAGTAATTTTTATGTAGGTGATTTTCAGAAGAATACTAGGGCAATTTTGTGACTGTACCATGGAGCTGCTCATTTATATCTTGTTATGTATCTATCTGAATAAATGTATCTGTAAGATAATATCAAATAATCTAACATTGCTATAGAGCTTTGAATGAACCTGTATATCTTTGACATCAACTTCTTAAGAAGTCATTGCTTTTTCAACAGGGACGTAGACAACAAATAGGAGCTTGTTTGGTCTGCACAAATACAGTATTTTAAAGACTGGCCGGAATACATGTATGTTAGGTTTTTCCTCATCGTCTTCCATGTCGATGTCAATCAGGCTCCACTCAAGCAGCACGGCCCGATTCTTGTGAGGGAAGCTCTGCTCCTTCCCCAGCATTGTGCATCATGGGCTCAGGGAATGAATCCGCTTTCTTTTGTTCACAAATGATGGAAATTTTCAGCCTTGTATTTATCTTCCATAAAACTATACCATAATTGAATTCAAAAGTCTTTAGACAACTCACAGTAACTCGCCCTTCAGATTTGGAGTATCGTGACCTTGCGTGCACCAAACAGGCGTGTGCGCACCAAGCAGGATTGGAGGAGGCAGCAAAGGGTATGACTCCTGCAGTGCGCTTCTTAATGTCCTG
Organism: Macrotus californicus; assembly: GCA_007922815.1. Lineage (NCBI taxonomy): Eukaryota > Metazoa > Chordata > Mammalia > Chiroptera > Phyllostomidae > Macrotus > Macrotus californicus. Next base: position 24,962 of record VMDR010001884.1, on the reverse strand, counting down.
ACATTCTCATAGTCTTTGACACATTTCTGGCGTATTTTAAAATGTTATATTTCTTAGACCCATTCTAAAATATTTGAGTAAAATGTCCACCATTGTAGAAATATTTAGTGACATTTTATGTGTACTGTGGGGAGGAGGGTAGTGTTTCCATGTAACCTAAGGCAGATATATTACAATTTTTATATTTGTTACACCTGTGTCCACCCCTCCTGTGTCTTTAATCCATTGGCTTCACCGCTGTTTCATCCACTGGTATTTGGGTGTTAGCTTCTGATCCATCTGAAAAGGAATGGTTATGTGTGGTGCGGAAGCAGGGACACGAATGCCTCTGGCCACTGGGTCTCTTTCAGACCCCACTTGTGGAGAATAGGCCAGTCTGGGAGTCGAAGCCTAGCCGAAGTCTTGGTGCTGTTCTCCGGTCTACTATCAGAAACTCGAGGATAGGATTTGCTTGAGGCAGGATGTCTTCCTCAGCCTGGATTTACTGAAATACAGTGTTCCATTTTCTTGGTGAAAGTATAGTCAGTGACATAGATCTTCTGTTGCTTTCAGTAATGAATTAGTTACTGGATCAAGCATATCTTGATTACTAGGCACTTATCTCTTAAGGTACAGGTAAGAGCAGAATTTAGTTGTTAGGAGATGAACTTACTAGCCAAGACATTTGTAATTTCCAATGCCATGGAACTGACATTCCAAAATAGCAATGGTTCCTAACTCAAGAGGAAACGCATAAGTAGTGCCCCTCGTCATATCCCTAGCATCCAGCCACACCGTCTGACACAGAGCGGACACAGGTAAGTCTTCATTAAGCACATGAACAGAGTAATGAATGAAAAAAGGAATTGAGAGACAAGTGCATGTCTGCTTGTCTAATCTATGAAAAGTCACTCTATACATTCAGATAACCTTCCTTAATCAGTTAAAACCCTTCAAAGCCCAGGTACATGAAAAGGATCATTGTACGAAGATCAGTGGCATTGTAGCTTATCCTCTCCTACTTAAATGCAGCTCTTTACAAGTGTGTTATGGATCCAAGTCTTTCATTTATGGAGAAAATTTTAATGTTAGCACTGCTCTTTCCTGTACACTTCTGAATCCATCTTTCAGTCTTTGGAGAACATTTTAGCCTCTTTCTGGTGTTTCTAATTTTGTCCATTGTGTAGAGACAGCATGGGACCTGATAGACTTACCTGGTCAGGTTCTGTTGTCGCAAAGATATGAGATCTAGAGATTTTTCATACCTGTGTCCATCACACAGGCAAAGTATGTTAATATTGGTGATAACATGCCCAGGTAATATGACGTAAAATAAATAAAAATTGTCAGGTACAAACCCGTATAGAGCCTTGATTTGAGGTTCCATGACTGTCTTTTTATACTGTGGAGCCTACTATGAAGTGACCCACAGTTCCCTCCTCCCTGTCCGCTTGCACATTGGCTGTAAGTGGTCTACTTGTGCTGAATGTACTCGGATCCATTTTGTTCTGTCTACCGTAGGGTAGGAAAAAAACATTAAATTGGTGAGAAACACTAAAGCCTGCATAAACCATCCCTGTAGCAGCCTAAGCCCGGTGGGTCTCATGCTCTTTAGTGGTTGTCCTGACTTGAAATAAATCTGTTGTTAAATTTATGTCAAGAGCAGTGAAGTTATTTGGGATATAGTACAACAAAGGAACAAACATCTTGAAGTAACTTTTCAAATTAAATATAATTTAATTATCTGTACAAAGGTAAATTTGTGGGGAATAATCATGTAATATTTGTTTCCTTTCTGCTAAAAAATTTTTGGAAAAGTAAATATGAATACAAACTAAATCTTAAGCAGAAAGATTCTTAGAAGAAAATTCTTTATCACAAAGTTCAAATATTCTCCATTCAATTCTTACATTCCACTTTGGTTAATGAACTCTGTTGAAAACATTTTCTTATAACTGTATGTGTAGTAATACTAATTTCAGACAGCCAGATGCAAAAGTATACCATGAGAAAGAGATACACTGTGTGCATATACATGCGTGTTTGTAATCGGAGAAATGAAAATCATGAAAAATGAAATGCTTATTTATTTATCTTTGGGTAATATAATTTTTTCTATAATTTCTGTGACAAGCATGCATGACTTATAATTAGAAAAATTATATTCTCTGATAATGTATTAGTTACAAGTATAGTTTTGTCTCAATCTTCTAAATGGAAAACTACTGATATGCTGGTAAAATTTTTGCGTATAAATGGTAATTTGATACCATCTATGCGCAAACAAGTGGTTTGCTTGTTTTTATGTAATGCCTCAGCATTTTAAAACCTTTAAATAAATAAGCTTCTGCTTGGTATCAAAGGAACCTGAGAAAAGAAGAGTTAAAAACAGTCATTTAATGTCCTTGTGTTTAGATGCCAGAGTTTCAGAAAAGCTCCGTTCACATCAAGAACCGTGCAAAAGTAGAGGAAATTATCTGCGGTCTCATCAAAGGAGGAGCCGTCAAACTTCAGGTGAGTGGTCGTCAAGGAGCCTTTGCTGCTAACCCTTCGTTTCCAGCGTTCAAGCAGACAGATGCATCCCCTGTTTTGCTAAAATCTAAACCAAGAAAGTTTAGATAGATGAGTTTTGCCTATCCTTTCAGAATGTAAAATCTGAAAGACATATCTAGAGTTGGTAAAAAATATATAGAATACCCTGTTGGAAACAAGCAAAAATTAATAGCCTTAAAATAAATTTAGCTTTTCTTTAATATAAGTGTACTAAGTTAACTAATACTGTGCATAAGTATTAAACTATTTTAAGAATAATATCAAGTATGTACAGTTTCAAGTTGCTCTTCCATCTTTTTTTAAAAGATTTTATTTCTTTTTAGAGAGGGTAAATGAGGGAGTAAGAAAGGGAGAAAAATATCGCTGTGATCGGTTGCCTCTTATGCACCCCAACAGGGGACCTGGCCACAACCCAGGCATGTGCCCTGACTGGGAATCTAACCTGCGACCCTTTGGTTCGCAGGCCAGCACTCGATCCACTGAGTCACACCAGCCAGGGCTCATATTAGTTTAATTGCTTTCACTATATTTTTGTACAGCGACCAGGTGGGTTAAAACTGTGCTGTGTTTTATTTCTGTTGGATAACTGTAACCATATTACCTGAGGTATGCAAGTTGTAGTTAAGGTAATTCTCAGGACTTTGTATATGCACTGCATCAGAAAACACAATGTAGAGGGCATAACTTACTGGTGACCTGGTGGGGACCAGGCACCAAGCACAGTCCCGAGCCTTTAGGAAGCCTACAGCATGGGGTCTGGCCTGGCAGCTGTGTTTTTATAATGTCTCTCCCCCTTTTCTCACAGATAATCACAGACTTTGATATGACGCTGAGTAGATTTTCCTACAAAGGGAAAAGATGTCCAACATGTCATAGTAAGTGTGGCACTCATAACAAAATCGTGAAAGTAATCAGTATTTTAAGGTCCTCTTCTGATAATATTGTCTGTAAGATTGGGAGTTTTTCTTCTTTTTGGACAGTGGAAGTGGAGGGGACAGGCTTTTCTTCGGAGAGCAGACGGGATCGGGCGCTTTATGGGTGGAATGGCTTTAGGCCTGCTTTTTCTTACTACGTTTGGAGGATTTATTTTTCCCCATGTTATACAAATGGCTATTTCCTGTAAGGTTTTGGTTGCAAGAGGAACAAAGACTTCAGAATTTTTTTTTCTCCAAATGTGGTCTATTCATTATTCAAGAAATAATTTAATGGATTTTAAATTTTGAATTAACCTTAAGAAACAGTATTTATCAATTCGTTACATTTTCTAGGAATGTTACTAAACTACTGTGGCATTTATATGTAAATTAAGTTAAAGAATATGTTAGGAAATAATTATAAAGTTAAAATGTGTTGCTAAGATAAGACCCCTTTTTTGTTCTCGTTTTCCGAACTGGGCGGTGAGTTTGTAAAATAATGTTCTTCATCCTGATAGAGCAGCGGTGACGCAGGCCCTCCCAGTCACGGTTGGTGCGTGTATAGTTTGAGACATCATCCTGATCAGTTACATAAAAACCCAGAAATCATAGCCTTTGGCCCAATAATTCCTCTTTGGGAAATTTCTAATCAGTTAGTCCCAAAAGTTGGGGGGGAAAGCTGTAGTTACAGAAATAGTGGTAACTAACTTCAATATAAAATTATCTATACTAGCAAAAGCTTGGAAACAACCTAAGAACTTTAACACGGTAGAAATAGTATCAATGGTGTCATGCCCACATGACAGAGAATATATAGCAATCATGAATGATGTTCGTGGGGAGCTTTTAATCATATGGAAAAAATACAGACTACGCTGTGAAGTGGAAGAGAAAGCAGAACTCAGATGTATAGATATAGTTCAATCTCTTATCTGATTGATAATGCATAAAACTTTAAGACTGAAAGGAAATATACTAAAATTTAGTATCAAGTGGTAAAATTATAATTTTGGGGTTTTTTACAATCTATATTTTCCAGATTTTCACATTGTTGATTAACATTTTATTAAGGAAAAAAACTGTGTATTTCAAAGATAGATTCCTTGCTCGTATTTAATTACAAAAGGTGGTATTAAGGGGGCCAGTCGGCATCCAGCCCACAGTGAAGACCGAATTACCCGGCTCAGCGGTCTGCGTGGATAAGCCGTCCCTGAACCATGGGTCTGCACACCACCAGGCTCTCTAGCGATGCTGCGTGGTTCGGAGCGCTGTAACGGCCACTGTAATGGCCACTGTAACGGCCGCTGCACCGACCACTGTAATGGCCACTGTAACGGCCACTGCACCGACCACTGTAATGGCCACTGTAACGGCCGCTGCACCGACCACTGTAACGGCCGCTGCACCGACCACTGTAATGGCCGCTGCACCGACCACTGTAACGGCCGCTGCACCGACCACTGTAACGACCACTGTAATGGCCACTGCACCAACCACTGTAACGGCCACTGTAATGACCACTGTAACGACCACTGCACCAGCCACTGTAATGGCCACTGTAACGACCACTGCACCAGCCACTGTAATGGCCACTGTAACGACCACTGCACCAGCCACTGTAATGGCCACTGCACCGACCACTGTAATGGCCACTGTAACAGCCACTGCACCAACCACTGTAACGACCACTGCACTGGCCACTGTAACGGCCACTGCACCGGCCACTGTAACGGCCACTGTAACAGCCACTGTAACGGCTGTGCTCGTTACCTTGGCATTTGAATTTACAAATGCTGAGTGATTCATCAGTGAGGGTGTTCCTTCTCGTCATGACTTGTTTGCCCTCTCTCTGTAGATGTCATTGAAAGCTGCAAGCTGGTTTCAGACGAATGTCAGAAAAAGGTAAGAGCGCTGGCAGCAGCCCAGTCACTGACGACGTGTCACCCTTTTGGCCAGAGAATTTTCCAGGTTCATGCACACAGACGAGAATGAATGTGAAGTGCCTGGAGCCAAACATGGTGCACAGTAAACACTCAATAGATGTTAGGTGTATTCTATGGATTGTAGCACTCAAACATATTTTAGAGGAAAAAATATAACAGGAGTTGTGTTTTTTTTAAGATTTTAGTTTTGAATAGCAACAAAATGTGCATGAAAAACTTTTCAATGATTGCCAAATATCCTGGTGTCCTTCCGTTATCTGGAAAGCTAAAACTAAACTGCTTCGGTTGTGTGCAGGTTCTGCTCCCTTAAATTTATCAGGAAATTGCCTTAGTTCCCTGCTTTTTTTGAGTGGGCGTCTCTGTGTTTACCGTAACAAAGTAAGAGTCCGGGGGTGAATCGAATTTAATACTTTCTTAGGAGAATGAAGTTTTTTTTATGTGCTGGTAGTTTATTAGTTTCACTGACTGCTGACCTGAAAGTACTTAAATTTAAAAAAGAGAGACTGGGAAGGTACCTTTTTGCAGGCATATTTAGTTAACATGTAAACTGAAATCAACAAAAACCTTTTCAGTGATACATTATACTAGGTGCTCATGATCTGATCTTTACAGATTAACGCTTGTTTACATTGTTGTGCCTTCCATACAACTGAGCACAGTAATGACAACTCTGCAGTCGTCCTGGTCACGGTCTTTGTTTCCTTCCAGTTGCTGCAGCTCAAGGAAAAATACTACGCTATTGAAGTGGACCCTGTTCTCACCGTGGAACAGAAGTACCCTTATATGGTGGAATGGTGAGTGTGTATTCGACAGTGGGAGGGTTAAGAAACTGTCGCCTACACTCATGGTTTGTTCCCCTGTTCCGTGTGTGGGAATAGATTGATGAATTGTCCAATGACTCAGAGCAGTGACTAAATGTAACAGAATAAGCTCCAGTTCTCTCGTCACTCTCACAGCCTAGAATTAGTTTTGGTTTTGTTTTTAGATGAAGACCGGTAGGAATCACTTTATAATTCTGCACTTAAGCCTTAAACTTAAAACCAGAATTTTTTTTTCTTTAAACTACATGGACAAGACGTGGCTGAGCGTGGAAAGAGAAAGTGCTAGGTTGTAGACGGGCTCGGAGCCCGCAGGCGACAGTGTCTGAGACGTGGCCCTCTGCTGATGGCTGTAGAGCCCACCAACACACTGCGTCGAACCCTGGGAGGACGCTGTTGAGAGAAACGCTGGCAAACTTAGCAAGTGGGCCAAGAGGAGCCCACTGAGATAACCCCGGGAACTGGGGCGTTCCACTAGAGAAGCGTTTCCGGGAATAGAGAGCTTTGATTTGAGAAGCAACATCGGGTGGTGGTAGAATCTTAAGGGACCATAGACGATGCTATTTATAGTCATTATCCCCTCACCTGAGGGACCTTGCACACTTTGTCAGTGTTTATGGTAGAAGATGTTGAAAAGAGGTGAGACTTACTCAGCATGCAGAACTGGAAGCAGACTCGGAAGGCTTTGGAACGCTGATTTCCAGCATGACAAAAGGGTTGTGTAGCAACGGTGTGAGGTTCCCTGGGAGAAGGAGCTCACTAACAGGTGGGAGCGAAACCAGAGAGGGGGTTTCACTGAGGAGCATTATAGGGGGCGTTTTTAGGAATCAGGTGGAGAGATTGTAAAGGCCTGTTCTACTGAAATGGTGTGATCACAGGTGCTTTTATGGAATGATAAAGCATCTGTGTGTAGGGGTGTGCGAAAGGAGGTTTGCAGTTGTGAGCACATGAAGCACAGGATTATCCTTGTATTGCTTTTCCATACGAACAGCTGTAAACCCACTTTTGCCCAACCCCTGTATAAAGCTTCCCACGGCAAGGACTTTCCCTCTTGCTCACTGGGCAGTATCTTCAGTACTTAGGCATTTCGTGAAAATTCAGACCACAGACAGGTGAAAAAAATGGCAATCGAAGAAATGATTATGCCTCGCGAGGTTGTAGGTCTCATCTGAAGACCCAGGACAGGCTTATCCCTAGTGTTCTCCCGTCGTCCTACTACACATTTAAAGTAAGCCAGAGTTTAGGGGGACCCGGGAAATCCAGCAAAAACCTGTGTATCACCTTTTGAGATATGTGGGGTATACATTCATTAGAGGTGAATTTAAAGATCTGAAATTTGAAATAAATCCAAAATATCATGAGTGAAAAACTGTATTTTCTCATACTGAAGACTGCTTTGTAATAAAGATACTGTCATTTCCTTTCATTGATCTTGTTTTTCTTTGGTCACAAACTCCAGGTACACTAAATCACATGGTCTGCTTGTTGAACAGGGTTTACCAAAAGCTAAACTTACAGAAATCATAGCAGAATCTGACATTATGCTCAAGTAAGTTTCTTGTGTGCTTTTTGCTGTTGATTGTCTACAGACTTGAATTGTTACATGTTGCATTCAAGGGTGTATTTTTATTAGAATAATGTATAAGAATATCCCATATAAAAACAGATCCAGAGTATGCCACCAGTCACATAATAAAAGTGGCTGAGATAAAGAATTTAGGACAACATGTTAGATCTTGGTATAGAGAATAAAAGCCTATGAGCTTACAGTACTAATTTGCATCTCCTTTCTCCAAATTAAAAATATCAAAACTGCCCTGACTGGTGTGACGCAGTGGGTCGGGCATCACCCTGCAAACAAGTCCCTTGAAAGCTATCTCTAGGAAAGGTGAATCTGTTTTAGCAAATAATAAATATATTTCTAATAACCTGAATTATAAGATACTAACATTTAAAAGCGTATTTTTCAATTCTGTTTACTACCTCTTAACTTCTTCAACTCACTAGGCAAGTATGTTTTTTGTGTGTGATGATGATACTACATTTTTAAGGCCATCTATTTCTGAGAAGGAAAGCATTAATTGTCAGAAAGAGTGAGAGGTTAGCTAGTGAGTGTTTCATTCCTGCGTTGGGCAGCTTACCTAGGAGCCCGGGAAGAGTAGAAAGGGAGGAGAAGATTTTTAGACGAAAACATGACCTGTAGCTCCAGGTCTCAGGCAGGAGGTGCCAGACGTGAGGGGAACGCAGCCCAGTCCCTGCCACTCTGCTTTTTAGCAATAGGGACTGCTTGATGAGAGGTCTGCCCGCTCACCCTAAATGGGCTTTTCGAGGTACGGTTTGATTATTTGCTGTTCAGTAGTGTAGATTCTGAACCGTAGGCTTATACACACTCAGTACAAGTCTAAAATCACCTAATCTTTTTAGAATTCATTAAAAGGAGGGTAAAAAGTTAACTGTTGTTTGAAAAACGTGTACTGGTATCAGACATCAGGAACAGCCCCCTCGGGCAGTGTTTTCGGATGAGAACCAAGTGAGCCGTAGAATTAGCTAGAAACGGGCAAGCTTTTTTACCACCTAAGGGAGAAGGAGGCAACCTTCACTTGGACCGTCACACTGTACCTCCCCGTCTTGCAGGGAAGGGTACGAGAACTTCTTCGGTAAGCTCAAACAACACAACGTCCCGGTGTTCATATTTTCGGCTGGTATCGGAGACGTGCTGGAGGAGATTATGCATCAGGCGGGGGTTTATTCTTCGAATGTCAAAGTGGTGTCCAACTTCATGGATTTTGATGACAATGTAAGAATATCAGGTTATTCTTTTATCATTGCTTTTAAAGTCTGTGAATATTTTAATCCCGTACATGCATTTGTTATTTATTATTGCACACGTACTCACTGAGTGAGGCAACAGTGACAGGCCCACGGTGGGACTCCATCTCTCCCAGCGTTAATCTACATCCACGCTGTGTTTTTATTTACTTTTTAACTTCTTTTACTGTTGTCCAAGCACAGTGGTCTCCAGTTCCTCCCCACCACTCCCCCCCCACCCCAACCCTCCCCACTCGCCACCCTTGATCATACCCCCCTTTGGTTTTGTCCCTGTGTCCTTTATACACGGTCCTGAAAACCCCTCCCCTGTTCCCCCCATTATCCTCTCCCACCTCCCCCACATCCATGTTTTAAAAACAACTCTTCTTAAACTTCTGTTTCCCAAGCTATAGACTAGTATTACAATTAGTGAAACTTTTTAAAATGTAACTTAATGCAACAACTCTAAGGAATTGACATCTGTGGGTGGGGGGAAAATAAGTTAGAACTGATGTCATTTGAACAAGGTCTTCTAATGAAGACAATATATGATACATAAAACAAGACCTCTTGGTTAGGAACCAAATGAAAAGTAAAAATTGGACTTTCAACTCGTGTTTACCATTTAAAGTCTTTGGAAAGTTTTAATTCCCAGAGTCTGTTGTGAGTGCGAAACTACAACCAACAAAATTTGCAAAACCTGTTATTTCAAAGGAGCTCTGTGTCTTTAATAGGGGGTGCTCAAAGGATTTAAAGGAGACCTCATTCACGTGTTCAACAAACACGACGGCGCCTTGAAGAACACAGAGTATTTCAGCCTGCTGAAAGACAACAGCAACATAATCCTGCTGGGGGACTCCCAGGGCGACCTGCGCATGGCGGACGGAGTGGCCAATGTGGAACACATTCTGAAAATCGGGTATCTGAATGATAGAGTGAGTATACACACCTGCCATCTAATTTCCCTTTAAGAAGAAACCAGGGTGAAACTCGATAGGCGAATGTTACTGTCAGGTCCCTGAGAAAGCAGTTCCTTTGGAGCCATCGAGCGTGCTGTCCCCCTTTCCTTCGGCGAAGAGTAAGGGAGTTGGGATGCACGGGTACACGCTTACAGGTGTGGGGAGGGGGGGTGCGCATGTAAAAGGCCTCTCTGGCCTCCCTCCACTAGATGCCGGTGCATTCCCTGGTCATGGAATCAAAAGTCAGACACTGCCAAGTGTTCCTTGGGCACCACATCCCCCCTGGGAAACCAGTGGGCTAGAGAGAATTCCTCTGGGGAGAAAAGCCCCATGTGGGAAAATTTCTCTATGAGCCTTAAAAATCGGAATACTTGAAAGTATTGCTTCATTTCAGACGTTTTAAGAAAGTGACTTTAATTTACTGAATGTTGCCCAGCAGATCTAAGGTAAAACAGTGAGGTGCATACTGGAAATGATTGGCTTCTTCCTGCATATTGATCTGTATGGCTCTTTGTTGCTGTTGTTGGTTAGGTGGATGAGCTTTTAGACAAGTACATGGACTCTTACGACATCGTTCTCGTGAAAGATGAGTCCCTGGAGTTGGCCAACTCTGTCCTACAGAAGATCCTGCACGAATGAGCAGCCTGCAGGAAGACGCCCCTGCGGGTGCAGCTGGTGCTGGGACTGCGCCTGTGTGCACCCTGCGGAAGGACTCTTATTTATAACACATCCTTGCTCTTGAAGCGCTTTCAGACGTGTTGGATCCATCAGCCGGCAGCTCCTTCTTCTCCACATCTCCCGAGACACACCTCACCATGTTTTTAACATTAAAAACTTGTAAGTCAAAATTCGAAAAATAACTCCTGACATTTCCAGAGTGAATTTTGTAGTTTAATGTTATCATTGAAGTTTTGGAGTTTTTTTACATGTGTGTGATTTTAAGTACTGCCATTTTTGTAATTTGAGTGAATGATGCTGTTTACCATCTCCTGAAATTGTATTTGTTATTTTGTTGTGGGAAAATTGAAATTTACCCAAACAGACTAGCACTTGGTGTTGGAAAAAGCTTGGAACCCACATACCACTAATTATCATAAAACGTTGTGTACTGATGCACTGACAATAAACACGAAAAGCCTTTTCAGTTCTACTGGCAAAACTATTAGTATTCATTCATTCAACACAGATTTATTGAGCACCTGCCGGGTGAGCCTGTGTGTTTGTGACGTGTGAATCCGTGGCGTAGAGGCTGTTGGGAAACAAACGGAGCTGGGTGTCACAGTGCGGAGTGGGGAACCATCATGCCCGCTGTAGTCTGATCTCCCGCTACAGATTCCTGCTGCCCCGTGAAGGGCTCACACCAGGCTCAGACCTGCCATTGTGACAAGGCCCACCCTGAGTCTAACCCTGCAACTCCAGAGCCGACGAGCAGCTGACTGGTTTTCTAGAAGCAGCTGAGCTGTGATACGTGCCAAGTACGACCCCACTGGTTCTGGACACCCGGTGTGGTCACCATCTGTAGCCTGACGAGGTGGCAGGGAGGCAAGGTCCTGGGGACACAAACCTTTGTCCCGAGGCAACTCCTCCAGCACTACCTCTCGTTGCTACAGTCAAGTCAGAAGTGCTGGCAAAAAGGAGACTTTTCCCTGCTTAGATATTTCCAAAATCAAACCCCAAACCCGGTTCCTGAATGAAAGCAGAGAGCACGCACAGGATGCCAGAATTATCTGGAGGACTTGTTCGCATCGAACAAAATTGGGAGTCTCTAATCTCATGATAGCTTTTTACCCCTATCTTGCTGTTGGAGCTCGCCCTCCTGGCTATTTTCCAAAGGAGTTATAGGATGCTTCCACAAAAAAACACACTGCAGGGTGTCAGTGTCAAGAACACCGCACTTACGACCTGCATTCGAGTGACACCTCAGCCCTTTACTGAGAAGACTGTAGAGGTCAGTCACCTCCCTGTAAAACAAAGGCACAGTCTCTACAGCCCTTCTAGCCACTTCCACAGTACCCTGATTATCCAGCCAAGGACCTGCCCCTTCCACTCTATGCCTGTGACCCTGTCACATTTTGCTGCCCCTGATGCTACCAATGCTGAAAATATGTGTTTCCAACTTCAGCTTTCAGAGCTGTGTAATGCAGCCAGGAGGAAAGGGGCTACAGAGCCTGGATTTGGCTCCTCCTCCCACCCCTCAGTGAGACCAGGACGAGTCGTCTAATAAGCTGCATCTCAGTCTGCTCACCTGTAAACTGGGGTGATGATACACTCTCTAGATGGGTGGGAATGATCTGTGCCTTGGGGCGGGGGAGCCAGAGAAGTGGGTCGTTTCCTGTGACATCTGTGTATGCATTTAAAATTTGTATTTGCATTTAGAATAGCTTAACACAAGTACTCAATATTGTTAGGTTATCCACCCACGAAAGTGTAAGCTGTTACATCCCCCAGCATAATCGGGTGAACTGATCAAACAAAGACCTTTTGCAGCCCTACCAATCAGTGTACAGCAACTGCCACATCTCTAAAGAATACACTAGCCAGTAGTGTTGTTTTTTCTTTCAATTTCAAGTTTTACTTTATGAGGCAAGGCAGTTTTTAGGGCTAAGATGAACAATTTTGATGAAACGGGGTGGGGGGGACACACTGTCAGCGATACTAGCTCGTTCCAGAGTGATTTCATAAGATACCGCCATCCCGTGGTGTAAAAGACACCAAAGTTGATCAGGCAGATTAGATTATTGGCGGTTCTTGTAACCAGAGTTCAGGTTCAGGGTTTTCTCTGGTATATACACTACAGAGAATCAGGAAGGAAGATACATGTGACCTTGAATGCCTAATCCTGAAACTTCTCAAGGTTACTGGGAATTCAACCATCACACTAAATTTTGTACTTAGTCTGGTATTTCAGCACAAAACAGATTTAAAAAATGCCCGAGATATAAGGAGCACAGGCTTTGAAATCAGTTAAACTTGGATCTGAGTCTTTGATCCTATGATGTGCAGCAAGTCCCTTAACTTTTCTGAGCTTTGGTTTCCTTGTCTGTAAAGTCGGGTGTCCGCCCTAGAGGTGAGGTTTAAATGAACAGTGAGCAGTTGGGTGCTTCCTGTGAGCTGGGTTCTAGAGGAACAGTAGTTAGCCGATCAGACCTGCCTCCTGCTCTCCTGCACCTTCCCCCGTCCTAGTGGGTGATGGCTCAGGAAGAGAAAAGAAGCTGCCACACATAAGACAAGTGTTTCGAAGAAAACAAATCACAGGGGACCTACAGGCAGGCAGGCAGAGCTTACAAACAAAAACATGCCAAAGGGTCCGTCTCTCCTTGAAGCTGTACGGCCCACGGTCCTCAAGTCCTCCAGAGAAACTTTATGAAGCCAACAGAGAAGCCAACCTGTGTCCACCAGTGAAGAAACTCAAGCAGGACCAGCGAAAAATCAGGGTAGAGAGTGAGCACACGACTTTATCTCCGTGCAGACACGTAAGGGTGGTAAAGGGTGACAGGCCAAGTGCTCCAAGGGCAGTTCCACGGAGCACGGCCATCAGCCTGCTGGGCACGTGAGGAACCCCTGTGCAATGAAACGCTGAGTGACCAGCTGCACCCGCTAGCAGAGGGGTAAGGAGCATTACTGCCCCTGGCACGGCAGGCAGAAAGCCCTGGGTGTCTCCTTTCCCAAAAGCACCTGGAGCCCCTAAGGTTGGTTCTGCAAAAAGTAAACATTTGCTTTTTAAAAACCTAAGTACACACATACATGTATTAACAGTTTCCCCCACCTGTGTGCCAGTTACTCCCCATTTGCTCCCGCCCTGACCCTCCCTGACTCATTTTCCACCTTTCTCTGACCTCCACCACCAGCCCCTTGGCTCCCTTCCCTCTGGTTCGGACTGGGTTCAGCTCCTGGGGGCCCATGGCAGGGTGCACACGCATCTCTGCTGCAGCAGCAGCCTCAGTGCCGGGAGCGGCTCAGGCCCTCCACCATTCCCACCGGACAGCCCTGCCTGGACTCCCGCAACCCTTCAGGCCCAGGCGAGAACTGCCTCCCGGGGTTGCTGGCCACCAGCAGTCCTGGGTCCCCAAGTCCTGTCCACACCTCTGTAACAGCCCTCTCATTAGCTTCTCTGCAGAAGTCCCTGGGAGGGTGCCTCCCGCCAGGACCCAGGACCCAGGACCCACACCCCCTATTCTGTACTGCTTGGCGCTCTCCCAATGCCACGCGGCATGGTCCCACTGGGTTTTTATCTGACTGCACGGTTTGTTCCCACGGGATCCTCTCAGCCTTCAAATAAACCACCACAGAGCCAGACGAGAGACTTCAACATTTTATACACGGAAAAGGTCAGTTTTCCGACATTCAACTGAACGAGTGCGTGGCGTTTTCACGGGCCACCTCAGTACAAAACCATTTAAATTAGTAAAACAAAGCAGTCTCAGAGGGGAAATCCCGCACTGCTTCAGGGTGAGTGCCACCACCAGTTGGGAACAGAGGGCGTAAGGGGGTTACTGCATAACGGGGGGACAGGCCGGCAGGCGTTGTGTCCTTGTCTTCCTTTGCAGCGCGAGGCCCGGGCTTCAGGGCACCTCCCTGTCCAGGACACAGATGAGCAGCAGAATATGTCACCTTTTTTACGCTCATCTGTTGGGAAGACATATCCACCTGGGCCACAGTGACATACTCTGGAGCTCGGCTTGGCCACCAGCCCTGTGCGTATCTGTCTGATGACCAAAGGGTTCAGTGCACTACGGGACAGAGCGAGGGGGACAAGAAAGAGGGACGCAGGTGACCCCGCGTGGCAAACGCAGAATCAAGTTCTCTACCCGTGGTCCTAGATGCCTTCAGTTTGGCCCGCTGATACCCAAGTTACCCAGCCAATCAGAGGACCGCAGCGGCGAGGGGCGTGATTAACTAGAGAAGTGTGTGTGTGTCGGGGAAGGCAGAGGCTGGGCCTCACCAGAAGGCTGGACGGGCCGGGCTGCTGAGAAGTTTTCTGGGGCTTTCTGGGAACCCGGCTGGGACGCGCCCTGTATTTTATTTCTGCCCATCTGGACAACGCTTGTAAAACACCAGTCAGTTAAAAAAAATTTGCTTCATCCTCTTTACATAGATACCCTGGACCCTTTTTCTTCTGTTCCCTCCCAGATGGTTAGAAGTTCTGTACGACACTATTTTCCTTTAATAACAAAACTACCCAGGAGACCCACAGAACAACGGCTGGCAGGACAGCCTTTTCCACATCCTACACAACCCACGCTAGGGCACTGCGCCCCAATTTGTCTAATATCACTGGCATTCGGCCTAAAGTTCTCAGCGTGTGTATCGACACACCCTTGATGTGTGACCCACTACCACTTGCTGACAATGCACCTTCTGAGAGACCCTCACACCCTCATGGCACGCGGTGCCATGGCGGGGGCCTTGGTGTCACACAGTGGCTTATATCGGGGTTAGAGTTCATCGTGTTTGGCCTCCTGGTCTTTGAGTTTAAATTCCTCCGCCGTGACCTTGCCGTCTCCATTCCGGTCCTGGTTGGTGAACATATTCTTCACAATCATCTCAGTGTCAAAACCGGGAGCGAGTTTCCCTTTGCCAGAGGCCACCTGGGCATGGATGTACTCCGAGAACTGGAAAGGGGACAGGACAGACCCTGAGACAGAGCAGCTAAGGGTGCCGAGCCCAGGCCCAAACAGAGCGGAACCCGTGAGCGGGCAAAGCAAACAGAATCGTGGGAGCTCCACAGCCTGGCTTGTTCAGCCGATAAAGGTCACAAACCCCCAACATCCAGACAGGCAATGCGCAGTGTGGCTCCTGGACCTGTCCCGCCTCCCCAAATCAACCCCCAGTTCTTCTCCAAGGCTGACCCCCCGCCACCCAGCCTCGGAGAACCCTGCTGCCCACGTCCGTTCATTCACACAAGAAAAACCCATCATCTGCTGTATGCGGAGCAGCATCCTAGAAGTACATCCTGCCCTTGTCATTCTAGCACATTCTAGTAGGAAAGACATTCAAAATGAATACTACCACTAAGTTACATGTTAACTTAGAAAGTGAAATGCTCCAGAAAAGCAAAAAAGTAGAGCCAAACAAGGAAGATCAAAAGTACAAAGTGGGCAAGGGGGTCGAAGTATCAACTCGATGGTCAGGGTAACACTCGGTGAAGAAGGGAGACCTGGGCAAACGGGTGGAGGAAGTGAGGCAAGGAGCCAGTTATCTAGGGCAAGAGTCTCCGGAGCAGGGCACAGAGCTGGTGCAGAGGCCGGCGCATGCGTGCCAGGCAGTCCACAGACCAGCAAGAGGAGAGTAGCTGGAGGGGAGGCCACAGCAAGCAGGCTGTGGGAGGCCTCTGCAGGGCCTTTACTGGCCACTGTAAAGACCTGGGAAACGGGGGGGCTTCCACAGCGTTCTGAGTTGCAGTGGGCCATGATCCGACTTAGGTTTTAGATCAAAGGACAGACGGAAGGAACACTAAGAAAGTAGGGGCATCTGGAAGCTGGGGAAAGAAGGCGTCGTACAAAGGAGTCAGAGAGTGAGGACCCACTACTTGACTCAGCAGTGGGAGAGGTCCCCTCGGCAAGGCCAGGTTCAGCGCTAATGCGAGCATGCCAGCCACCAGGGGAATGCAGACGATGCGAGAAAGGGAGAAGGCTGGAGCAATGTCCTTGAGCAAGCAGGCAGGGAAGGATAAGGGCTGCACTCCCTGGGGTTGCAACAGGTCCACACAGGGGCATCCAGTACTGGAGAAACAACACGGGGTCTAGACGCTCAGACAGGGCTGTGGGTCCTGGCTCAAACCCCTGGGGAGCTGTGTGAGCTTGGGCACAGCGGCTTCTTCTGAAAAATAAGGGACGGTTCCACGGCTGCCGTGAGGGCCAAGCAAAATAACGTGTGTGAAGCACACTTAGGCCGGGGCAGGTATGCGTGAGCCCCCAGGAACTGGGAACCAATCCAGACCTGTGAGCCCTGAATCAGTGTCCGTACCTCTCGGGGCCTGTTTCCTCAAAGAGCTTCACCTTAGAGAGCACGTGGGACAGTGCCAGGCAAGTGAGTGTGCAGGTCACATTCACCACAGGAAATAAACACAGGTGTCCCCGCACCCTGAGAAGCCTTCTGCTTCAGAATGGGTCCCCAGGCCCAGTCAGGCTCCCTGAGCACCTTCAGTCCCACTCGCCTTCGAAGGTCAGTTACCTCTTCCAGCAGGACTTCCCCATTGCCATCCTTGTCGATTTCTTCAAAGAGGTTCGGTGACACCTCGCCGTTCCATATGAACATGTAACCCTCAGGCAGGCCAGCCACCAGCTCCAGCAGCTCGATATCAAACACCAACACGGCGCTGCCCGGCACCTCTCCATCTGCCTCGGCAACAGGGAGGGGGTGGGTTAGGGCCACACAGCAACAGACAGGCCCCCTCAATCTCCCACCCCACCCCGGGATCTCGCTGCCACAGGGAAGGCAAGAAAATTCAGCACCAGCACGTGGTTTTTCCAAACTGTAGGTAGTGACTACGAGGGAGTCATCAAATCAGTTGAGAGGATGGTGACCAGCACTTTTTGTTTAAATGAAGGAACAGAATAAAAGAGATCCAGGTACCTTGCACAGAGAAAGGATAAGTATCATTTTATGAAACTTGAGCTTCAGTTTCACATATAAAACTAAATGTACGTGTATAGAGGCATCACTTGTATATATTTGTAACAGAGATTAGGAGATAAAACGTATTTCTTACTGTGTGTCTTGGTGAAAAAATTTGAAAGCCACTAACTAGTAGAGTCTCCAATGGGAGAACTTTTGAATAAATCTAACAAGAGAACTGTAAGAATAATAAAGTATGCTTTAAAATCATGATCCAAGATATGACTATAAACACAAAGTTAAAAATGCTACACGAGGTCTGTCCGGAAAAAGTCCAGCCATTGTTAATACAACAAGAATGGTTTGTGTAACATTGATGTAACTGGGCAGCCGATGAGAGTGGACTGGAATGCACATGTGTGAACAATGACAACCTCACTGTACTAGTCAGTGGGGGTGGTAGATGCCATTGACTGAGCACGTGCACTGTGTGGCTGTCGCCTTCAAAACGACTAAGTGAGTACAGTAACAAATCTGCTTCAAATTTTGCACGAAGCTTGAACATCCCTCTGTGGAAACTATTCAGACGACTCAGAAGGCTGCACCTATGGGCACCTGGTGATTGGCAGCTTCATCACAACAACACACCTGCTCATGTATCACGTCTCATGCACAGTTGTTTTGCAAAACATCAAATCACCCAGGTGACCCAGCTCCCCTACGGACCACATTTAGCACCCTGTGACTTCTGGCTTTTCCCGAAACTAAAATCACCTTTGAGAGGGAAGAGATTTCAGACCGTCAGTTAGATTCAGGAAAACACTATGGGTCAGCTGATAGCAATTGGGAAAACTGTGTGAGGTCCCAAGGTGCCTACTTTGAAAGGGACTGAGGTGTCACTGTCACATGTACAATGTTTCTTGTGTCTTCTTCAATAAATGTCTCTATTTTTCATAGCACATGCTGGATACTTTCTGGACAGATCTTGTATACAGCACGGACCCAAAAGAAGTTATATAAGTATGTGACTATGTACATAAATATAATACGTACTACTTAAAATTATCACTACAGATTATGTTATAATTATTTCACATATAATCGCAGGAGCACTGTATTATAGGGTACACAACATATTTTGCTTCTTTTCAGATTGGGAAGGAGTAGAAGGGAGTATTTTTACAGCTATTTAAAAATTGTCAAAAACGGAAAATCAGCCCAAAACGCCTATCACTTTGTGAGTTAGCACTTCCCCAGCCTCCACCCCCAGAGAGCAGGAGCATTAATGCTCTGAAAGAGAAGCAGTTCCCAAGTCCTCCCTGTGGACTCATTCTGGCCAAAATCGTCAAGTACATGGACCCTAACGGCGGTGAGGGCGGGCAAGATAAAGCCAGTACTTCTACAATGTGAATTCATCTCTCACGAAAGGAAACCTTCTGGGATAGATAATTCAGAAGTGAAAAGCAAAGGCCGGTGGCCTTCTGCTGCCCCAGGAAACAGGTCCAGAAGGAAGCGCCTGGCCTCATCTATGAGTCACCGCCTGGACAGCTCCTTCAGGGACGTTTCCCACATGTGGACTCCAAGGTCCAAGTTCATTTCATAGAAACCCCGCTTTCTCAAGAGGGCATGGGGCATTAGCATGGCATCAAAGCTGAATTCACAGGGGTCTTTATACAAAAATGCTCAATGCTTTTAAAAAAATCCAACAGATTCTCGGGGTTCAAAAGGGAAGAAGCAGGGTTGGGGGCCTGGGTGAAAAGGTGAAGGGATGGAGAAGGACAGACTGGCAGTCAAGGAAGAGTCACAGGGAGGCAGGTCCAGCACAGGGAATGTTGTCGATAATGTCACGGTAACTATGCACAGTGCCAGGTGGGTCCTAGGAATATCGAGGGTGGGTAATCTTTGTAAAGTAGGTGTCTAACCACTGTGGCAGATTCCTGAAACCAATACAAAATATATTGAAAGTAAACTGTAATTGAAAAATAAAAATAAAAAACATTAAAACAAAAAAAAAAAATGGAAGAAGCCTATCGTGATTCTAAATATGGCACCCCAAAAGCACAGACTTCGGAGGAATGTGCCCCCACCCCTTCAGGCTGCCACGTACCCACACCAGCCTCCCCGTAGCCCAGGTGTGGGGGGACGACCACCGTCCGCTTCTCTCCGACGCACATCTCCCGGAGACCCATGTCCATTCCCAGCACGACTTGTCCGGATCCCAAGACAATGTTGTACGTTTTGCCTAAATCCCACCTGAAAGAGGAACAGAAGAGTCCCTGGTGAGGTAGGTCACCAACTTCTCCGGCACATCACGTGGCTGCCAGAGACACAGAGTCCCTCTCGGGTCATCAGGCAACAGACAAACCCACACGCGAGGGCGTTTTGCCAAAAACACCAGCAAGACACCAATCATCGTCTCAAGTGTCCAGATGAAAACCGGAGGGAGACAGGAACGGTCAGTGTTAGAACATATCGGGATGGGGTCTTCTGGCGATTAAAGACCTTCTGGGAACATTTAGCAAAACGGAAGTGGTGTCTGGAAATTAAAAGGTAGTAACAGATCAATGCTACCTTCTGATTTTAATGCCTGGATTGAGTTATGCAGGAGAAGGGTCCTGGGGCTAGGAACAGCCCACTAATGCGCTCAGCAGTGACATGGCAGTGTGGGGACAACCTGCTCTCCAGTGGTTCGGGGGAACAAAGCTCTTTGTACTGCTCTGACAATTTTTTTCTTAAGTTTCAGTCAATTTTCTAGTCAGACATTTCCACGGGAGTTCTATAAACTGAAAATGTAGTTACACCCTGGGGTGTAGCGTCAGCAGGGCCTGAGTGTGAATCCTGGTTCGGCCCTGTCACCTCACCCTGGGAGACGTGACCTCAGTTTCCTCATCTACAGAACGGAGATGATGAGAACTGTCACACAGGGACGCTCTGAACAGGGGATGACGTACTGCGCTTGCCACTGCGGAGAGGAAGTACACAGAACTCAATTGACAGGTGGCCCTGAGGGGGCACAGCGCTTGGGTCTCTAACAGTCTTTGCAGAAAAATAGTGCCGAGTTTCACTTGGGGTGGTTGTCACGATCGCTGACATCCACAGTCCCTTGGCTCTGTCACCTCCATCGCTGCTCAAAATAAATGTGTTTCCAAACCCATGGCCTTCCCGTCACCTCCTAAGGGCTGACAGTGGAAATGCTCTTCAGGGCCAAGGAGAGCCTCCCAATATCGTAGAGGCCCCTCGGCGCCCCTCCCCAGGTGGTGACAACACGGAAGGGCCAGCCCCTTTGGGTCACATCCCCTCCTCTGGTTTCCTATCCTCCCCAGGGCACAGGGCTGCCGGCTCTCTCCCTCCTCAAGCTAGTTCCCAGGGCCCCGTGGGTCCTCTGGGGCCGGGAAACCCAAACAGGGTTTGCATTTGTCCTACCTGGAGCGAAGCAGAAAGAAAACCAAGGGGTACAGGACGCCTCGGCCCGCAGCCTGCGGGAAGCCGCCCCCTGCCCCGCCCCCCACACAATCCCTCCTTTGTCCACGGCACAGAGGCCCCTTCACACCGCTTTTCTGCAGGGACCATCCGGACCTCCCATGGGACGACTGGGTTTCAGGAATTCGTCCAGTCGTCACATGACCAACCTCCATTCTTCCTTCCCAAGGCCAGTTTGAACACACATTAAGAAAACCTCTAAGCGAGCAATGTGTCTTCAAGTGTCAGGCCTGAAAACCTCACTGATTCTTTTCCCTCGGGCCCTCCTTTTCTTTCTTTCCCACCAGTCTGCTTCTCAAACATTCTCCTCATTCCTTCTGGGCTTCCCCAGCTTCTCAAAAGCTTCCGGCCGCCTGCCTGCTGCAGCCTCTCTGGTTCCCCCTCAGCATTCCCTCTTCCTTCCCAACAGCCAGCTGCCTCCTTTGTTCATAGGGTCCTCCCAGGGCTGGGGTGGGACCAGGTCCCACCTTCCAGAACACACAGGCAGGCAGAAGCCCCCCGCACCACCCTCTGCCCCATTATTCTGAAGCTTAGACCAAGAAGAGTCCAGCAAGGACGCGATCCCACAAATGACCCTCATGGTGCACAAAGGAGTCTCAGAAAAGAGGAGGGAGTGCCACGTGGCTCCCTGCTGCTCTGGAAGATCGGGAACCCACCAAACACACAGGACAAGGCTGGAAGGCTGACGCTCCCCACCCCACGAGAGAAGCACATCCTGAAGGCACCGAGTCGAAATTCCTTTGCTCATTTCCCAGCCCTACATCCCCTTTCCATGGGCAGGCAAAAATGTGAAGGTTAGCAAGAGCAATGAGCTACGCCCTTGACCTCGCAGACTGTTCTAACCTCATGAACTCACTGAAGCCCCGAAACAACCACAAGCCAGGCTTCCTGCCCGCTGCCCTCCACAGGCCTCAGACTTCAGGGCAGGGAGGCTAGTTCAGCCGTGCCCATGGAAACCCTCGCCCCAGAAGCTAGTCCCTGTTTCACTGATTCTATGATGTATTTTCTTACATTTTAACATCGCTGTAATTGGGGTGCATGCTACAAGGGACAGCAGGTCATAATGTTTTGGAAGCATTTTTCCTTTCTCAGGATTCGTCAGATGCTGCTGCTCATAATCCACACATCTGGATGTGATCAAACAGGCCCACTGCGCAGGGTCTCCCAGCAGCAGAGACCGTGGTCTGGGCAGTGGTGTGTCCCCAGCGCTCGCCCTCCAGGCCTGGCTCTTCCCAGCCACATTGTCACGGGAAGCCAGGAGGCAGAGGGACTTGGGGGAGGGAGGGAAGACCCTCCGCACCTGGAATAAGTGCAGCACGCACTGTGTACTCGAAGTCCTTCTCCCCAGGACCAAACAGGGACCTGAGCCAGACTCAGCACAAAAATGGATGCACTTACATGGAGACATAAAGAAAGGCTGACAGTGTCTCTTTCCCAAAGAAGGGAATGTTGTATTAACTTACAGTTACATCTGGAGACGCAGAGGCATAAGAAGCAAAGCTCCTCTAGTGTCCCTGATACTAGTTTATTTTATACTGTTGATCCCTCCAATGCCTTTTCAGAGTCTTCTCAATCGATGAACACTTACGAAATGCTCCCCTGGTGCTGTGCTCTGGGCGAGGCGTAAGGAATAAAAATATGGATAAACACTTTCGGCGTCCCTCGGGCATTCAGACCAGCAATGGAGATAGAAACGAAAATAAAAGGCAGGGATTGCACAAAACATGATGAGACTACAGAAGAGGGAGCAGCTGATTCTTCCTAAGGATTAAGGAGAGGTTTTGAGGAAAGGGAGGCCACCTTAGCCAGGGCAGAAGTTGACCAGAAGGAAAGGACAGGCAGCATGCATCCTGCCCCCCTGCAGGGGCACAGGGAGGTGGGATGCAGGCCCCAGCAGAAGAGGAGACAGGTGAGGCAGAACGCAGCAGTCAAGGACAGCCTGATGCACCAGACTCCGAGTCTGGATTCATCTGCAGGTTCATTTTTAAAGATGCAGTAAAGACAGTAGTTATGAGATCTGTATTTCAGAAAAGACACCTTCCCAGGAACTGGGGTCAACCAGTCATGGGGAACTCTTAGAATGATGCTCCTGAGCAGTGACGGAGGCTTAGCTCTGGCAGGAGGCGGGGGAGGGGGGGCGCAGGAAGCATAGTGATAAAGGTTCTCAGCCAGTATCTGATGAGGAGAAAGGAGAATCCTGGGAATACACGACTGTTACCCTCCAGGCTCACCTCCCCCTTAACCCTGGGGGGCCCTTACGTGGAATCCAGCAGGGTCCCATCCAGAAGCGAGGCGTTGTAGTGATACTTGAGGTAGTCCCCCTTCTTACTCAGCACGGAGCAGTCGGGGGGCTTGTAGTGGGATGTGATGCTGATGGAGTCTGAAGGGTTGTGGAAGTCGATCACATGGATATCAAACACCAGCACAGCCGAGCCGGGGATATTCCCTGAAGAACAGACACAAGAAATGAATGAGAGAATGCTCCAAGCAGCGAGACACGTGTCTCCTCACATCACCACGTAAGTCCTCACAGGCGTCCAGTGAGGAGCCCAGGGGACTCAGACGTGAAATCCGACAGCATTCTGGAAGAAAGAAGCTGCAAGGGCTGTTGGAAGTAACCTAACCCTCACTTAACAGGTTGGGAAACTGAGGCACCGATTGGGCCAGGGCCACACAGCCAGTTAGGAGCAGTTTGGACTACAATGCCAGCTGATGAGCTCCTGCCCCATGTAATCATTGAGCCTGAAAGATTTCTGGCTAAGTTCCCCACAGAGGGGGAGACTAAAGCCCAGCCACATTAAGGCTCACCCTCCCCTCCCAGAAGTAAGAGGTGAGGTGAGGGTGAAGGTCAGTGTGCAAGAGAGAGAAAACCTACAGAAAGTTCGTGGGGAAACCCCAGCCCAAACGGCCCATGCGCACCCCTCACAACACAGAGCACCCAACATTCCCCAAGCGCCTCTACAACCATCCTATTTGTCTGTTCTCCACAAAACCATGAAGGCGGTTTTCTCTCCCAATACTGTCTCCACCTGAAAACGTGAGCTCTGAACAATGTTTTCACTTACAGAAGTGGTTTTCATACACATTCTCTCTGAACCTCTGCAGCAACCTGCGAGGAAACGCAACGCCAGGAATGGAACCCGCGAATCCCATGCAGGGCCCGGCATCGCCTGCCTTCCACAGACAGCTCCTGAGTGTTTCCTCTGCGCCCCGGCACCCTTCTGGGATTAGCATTAGGTCCGATCACGCCCCACAAAGTGGGCATGGCTGCCAATCAACAGAGCACAGAGGCGGACCCGGCACAAAAGCACCTGGGTGTTACACGGCAGGGTGCCCTGCCTCCGCAGCAACAAATGACTCAGGATGCAGCAGCCTCATGCCCAGAAAATTTATGAGCCTTCCAATGCTTCCCAGAACCTTATATAATTCTCTACAGAGCTCCGTCTCATAGTTGATAGAAAGCCAAAAGGAGAAAAATCATTTCAGCAAATGTTTTCCATCAATGTAGTCTTTTTAGAGAGAGGAAGGATTAGTCCCGAGGCATTATTACACAACACTTCTGCATGCCTTTGGCTGGAAGCAGAAGTGTACATGATGCAAACAACAAAGCATCAAGACCCTAGACAAACAGGACCTGGAGCAAGCCTACTGAATGTATCTTAAGCTGTGGTCATTTGTGTCTTTATAAATCAGAAATTTAAGTCAGGAGATAAATCACATTTATGCATGGTATAACCAACCTGTTGTTTCTTAGATACTCTGGACATACCCTACTGGAGAAATCCCAAAGATCCAGGTCAATAAGAGGAATGTGTACAGCCTGCCAGGCCAGCCAGAATCCCATCAGCAAAAAGAAAACAAAAGCAAAATAAATGCTTTTATCAACTATTCCTGAGCAAACTAGCCAAAAATGGCGTATGTGAAGAAACGTCATTAAGAAAGGAAGTCTGG
>VMDR010001883.1:0-107979 GCA_007922815.1 Macrotus californicus | reverse complement strand
CCATTTGTCCTGTAAAAGGAAGGAAATTTTCTAATTTTTCTTATGTTAAAAAACTAAATCTAACAGTAAATTTGGAGACCCAATTGGCTTTATTAATGGATTCATACAGGGTCTGGCAGAAGTAAGGCCTCCTTGAGTGTGGCTAGTATGGTAATCATAGGGATGTACTAATTTATAGTTTTCATTTGACAGTTCACCTAAAGTGTCATACAGTGTGCTTGAGTGTGACAGTGTCATGTACAGAATGACATGCCTATGACTTTATAATAAAAAGGGGTGTTATTTGTGCCGGACCCTGTATTTTGGGCAGGATCCCATGTAGCCACTGAAAGTTCACTCTGAGGGGTTGTGCAAATCGGAAGGTTTTTATACGACGGAGGGTGGGGCAAAGGGTCTATTAGCAAAAAAAAAAAAAAGGGATTATTTTTGGAGGGATTTAGTAAAAAGGAAAAAAGAAATACTCGTGGACATGGGCAGCAGTGTGGTAATTGTGATGGGGGTGCAGGGGAACAGGGTGTCAGGGGATAAATGGTGATGGGGAAAATACACTGAAAAATAAACTATTAAGAGAAAGGATCAGATGCTTTGAATCACTTTGGTGGGCGCTGTGCTGTAAAGGTGGTCTCTGGTTGTCTAAGCTGGGCTGTGGGGGATTAGGGCAGGGGAAACGCTGGCTTGCTGTGTGAGTCAGCCGCAGGAGGCAGCTGGGTGTGTGAGTGTGCTTGGTGGGCTTCATAGGAGAGGCCCACTGGTCAGGCAAGCTGTTTGCAGCGTATGGGAATTACCTAACCCTAGGAGAGCAGTCCCTCCCCAGCCAACCAGTGAGGCCCTCACTGGTCAAGGCATCGTGCAATCTAGACAATAAAAGCATGGCTAATACACCCCCTGAACAAAGGGGGGAACTCTGACCCAGCATGGGTCATGAACTCTCACAAGGCCACACAGCTAAGTGATGGCATTCGACATTCAATCAAGGAGTAGTTTCTGTGTTTAATCGCGACCTCTGGTTAATGTTGATTTCATGTTGATCTTGCTCAAAGCGTTCAGTTATCTGGTCAAACAACTCTTTACAAAGCAGTAACGGTTGTTTAATGACCTAACAGAGAACAGGAAGCAACTTTCCACAGGGCTCACGAAGCCCTACGTGCTATTGCTACTTGACTAAATACATTTCACTCTCACCGTCCAAGGAAAAAACGCTGTCACCCTGCACCAGGACGCCTTCCAGAACTCAAGAGGGCACATTTGACGCTGAATGTCATCCTGACGAACGAGGAGCAGGTGGCACGACAGGCCAGCCGAGTTCTTGTCTCCCATGGGGGGTTTAGGGTTAGGCTGGCCTGGAGCTGAGATGGTCTTTGACGACCTTCCAAAGTGTGCTAGGGGCATGCATGATTTTTCTAGCTTCCATATGTCATGGCTCCGTCCTCTCCTGGTTTACACAACCCAAGACAGCAAATAAGCAGTGCAAAGCAAGGTCTGCACTCCTCAAGTTAGGTGGACGAGCACGTCACTGTGAATATCTCTACAGCTGGCTTAATTTCTCTTTCAAAGACTGCCATAAAGGGCAAATATTTCAATGAACATTGTAAATTCACAACCAATCATGGTATTCTCGCTTTTTAGCGAAAAATCAGATTTATCGTTGTTTTCCCGAATCAACACATACAACTATTTTGATTTCAAATACTGTCTTTATTTGCTCTTATGTAAGGAAAAGACAGGCAACCACTTACAAGGAAACCATCTGCTGAATGTGTGTCGTTGGGCCTAATTCAGTGCAATTAAGCACACGTTCCCCGGGCAGCTGTTACGGGCGAGGCAGTGTATCAGTCCACTCGATTTCAGCATCTTCTTTAGAGATGCATTAGCTCATTTAATTTGCAGGACAACCTGCTGAGACCGGTCGGTCAGACTGTGGTGGGTTGTCTCCCTCTGAGCAGTCACCCTTCTTATTCTGCAGATAGCGGAGAACTCACAAAAGCAAGCTCCTTGTCTTCCCCACCTCAGCAGAGTTGGAAGGGCGGGCAGCAACTGGCCTTGGTCTGCAGCTCCGTGACATCGTCCGGTCCCCGGCTCTTTCCAGCTCTCTGCTCTGCTTTCCCAAGTGGGTTGGCCCTTGTCCCCAGGCTTATTGCCACCAACTTGTCCAAACCCTCCACCGAGAGCCCTGGCAGGCAGCAACTCTGTCTGCCCCTTCCTCTTGGGCAACAACTTTTTATTTTTAGCCCTGAAATAAAAATGTGATGTTGTCCGTGACCCCAGGGCACCTTGACACAGGCTGCCAGTCCTGTTAGGAGGGACACAGGGAGGGCCAATGAGCTTCTTCTTCTGCAGTTGAAAAGTTCACTCTGGTGGAGGGTGGAGGACCCACAGGGTTATTTCTGCATTCACTTTTCAGTCCACCTTTTTGTTAGGTTCCTCTTGATGCACTGCCATCTCTGTTCTTGACCAAGGTTTGTTCTGGATTGCGTTCTATGGGGACATTGTGTGACGAGTCATAGTCAGAACTTTTGTTGGACACAGTGGTTTCTGGACAGAAAGCCAGAACACAGCCTGGAGGCCCAGACTGGGGCACAGTGGCCTTCCACAGCCCAGAATCCGCAGCTCAGGGGTGGGGTGGTGTTTTTTTATCGTGTGTCAACTCGATGAGACTACTGTCCGCAGTCACTCAATCAAACACTGATCTAGGGGCTGCGGGGAAGGCATTTTGCAGATGTGACTCAAGTGCCAAGTCAGTCGACTTTAAATGAGGGAGATTATCCTAAAGGAAATCTGGCTGGGCTTGATTCAAACAACTGAAAGCCTTTTCTTTTTCTTTTCTAAGCTCTTTTTATTTGTTTACTGATTTCAGTTACTTTTTGCATTTTTTTATTCTTTAAATGTCTTGCAATTTCAGTTGACGTTCAATATAGTTTTGTATTAGTCTCAGGTGAACGGCATAGTGGTCAGACAGTCACATGCTTTACAAAGTGACCCCCAATATTTCCAGCACCCGCCTGGCACTGTACTAATAGTTACTACAGTATTACTGGCCATATTTCCTGTGTTGTCCTACAGCTGAAAGGCCTTCCTGGCCGAGCTGAGCCTTCCCTAAGGAAGAAGCAAGTCCACCTGTGGGCAGCAGCCTGTGTGGAGGGTTCTGGCCTGCCCTCTGCTGGCAGGGTTGCTTAGCCAGCGCTGCCACCTGTCCCTTCCAACCAATCCCTCCCAACACCTCTCTTAGCATCCTCGCCTGCTGGTTGCACCCGGACTGATGGAGATGGTGTTACTCAATGTCCTGGGAGCTGTACCAGCCCTCATTTTCAGTCCTGACCATTTTCGTTCTCATACAGCATGCTAGTCTCCCAGGGCTGCCATTGCAAGTGACAGCAAACGTGACAGCTTACAGGACAAACGGTTGTTTGCTCACAGATTTACAGGCCACAAGTGTGACATCTGGGTGTTGGCAGAGACACTCCCCCCGCAGGCCCTGGGAAGCCTCCTGGCCTCTTCCAGCCTCTGCGGGGCCCAGGAGCGTCTTCCTGGTGGGCCAGCACCCCCACCTCGGCCTCTGTCTTCCACTGACCTTACAATGAGTATCTAACACTGCCTGTGGTATGGCACGGTTGTGGGTGGGAGGGGGCGCGTCTTGGAGGAATAAAAGAAAAACATCCTGGACGAGGAATCGTGACGTATACATTCTGACTACAGCTTTGGGGACATGTAGTATTTGACTCTTACTAACTGCATCACCATTAGGGGTCACTCTGTGCCTCTTGTTGATGTCTATAGCTTTAGGAGACTTGTGGTTCTGGGATTCTACAAGAGTGCACCTGAAGTAGCGTCAGGTGAGATTCACGAAGATTTTCCAGAAATGTGTAATGGAAAAGTACCCTGCATCTGTGTCCCCAGGTTCTTGATAAAAGATGGAAAATCCATTTTATATGACTTTAGACCCAACTAAGAATGAGGTGGAAGGGGTTTACGATGTGGCCATGAAATGTGGACATGGTTCCCGTGAACTGTTGATCAGTTTGAGGTGGGCAGGGGACAGGGGTGGACATCCACGTGCTACATGAGAGGATGCTGGCGGAGGGGCCCGTTCAGCTGGCAGGGACTCAGCTCCATCCACGCACGTGTGTTGGCCGAGTGCCCGAATAGATCCTGAGTGTCTCACTTAAGCGGGGTGCCCTCGGCAGGGAGAGGGAATGGGAATATTCCATAAACAGTCGCTGGGGAAGGGCATGAAGCCATGCTCTGACCGATGAGACAGTGTCCGCCATGCAGCAGGCAAAGACGCCACTCTGATGCGTGCCGTTTACTCTGATCGGGGTCAGAACTCTGGCCCTGCAGGCTGTCCGCGCGACCTTGGCCACGTTTCTTTCTCCTTCTGACTGAGCAGGGCAGGGTGCACACTGCCAGCTGTCGGGAAGCAGCTGGCTGGGTCCCCACGGTTGCGTTTGGTTCACCTTGGGAAGTGCCGTGTGATAAAAATCACATCCCCTACAACATCCAAACACGGTACCGCTGGGCAGTTGTGAGCACTCACTGTGCTCACAGGCCCTTCCCAGGGCGGGGAAGGCCACTGTCCTCGGAGGACTGGTGCGCAGAGTGCTCTGGGGAAGGCCGGTCTGCCCGGAGACGCTGACCCGACTTGCCTGGTGATTAAAAGGCCGGTTAAACGAACCCCCTGCCACAGGCCTGGGTGCCTGGCAAAACACTGGCCGCCCCAGCTTCATGCGCTTTTTGGCCTTACTGGGCCACCTCCCCAGCAGACTGTGCTTTTGTCTTTCCTCCCTGGCTTTGCTCATTCTTGGAGAATGTTCCAGGTAAGCGGCCTGGCTGGCTTCCCAGGCATGGTTCACATTCCCCCTAGCTGCCCCAGCCTGGGACCGTCACCATACCCTCATACTGTCAGCTCTGTGCGGCTGTAGACGCCACAAGGACCAGTGCCCTCTGGTGACGAGGAAGGCCCGGGGAAGCCTGGGTGCAGGCGACACAAGGCATGGGCTGCATGGTGTCAGAGAGGATCACTCGACAGCGCCAAGAGGGGAGGGAGGCTCAGGACCTGGACAGATACTTTTCCTGAACTACTGAGTTTGCATCTTACACTAATGACGTAGTTATTTCATGGCTCCTGCTTTCCCATTCCCGGCCAGTCCTTTCCTGTGTTTTACTGGACCTGAGTGGGAAGAACCCCGCCGGGGAACTTCCAGGTAAGTACCCGGGCCAGGCAGGCTCTCAACCACCAACCAGTGCAGGAGGGTGACATCCGGACACGATCTCCTCTGTGACCTCTGGCCACCCTGGGGTCCCCCCAGGGGCAGTGGCAGGGACACTGTCCAAAGAGACCCTCAGCTCGGCAGAGACCCTGTACCTACCTCATCACGCGTTGACCTGTTTCTACAGACATGGATTCCTATCCCCCAAATTATATAATGAAAACACTACCGGAGATTTTGCTGAAACTCCCTGACCTCACCACTTTAACTCCTGCTTGGTTATGTGGAGTTCACTCCCAGACTTTCAGTGTGTCCACGTAGGTCTTACGTGATTATAATCACGGTGCTTTTACACCATGTATTCCATTTCCCATTTCACACGCGGTAAGCATTTTCCATGTTCCTATCAGGACCGGCTCCATGAAACCCCGCCCAGACCCACACTCAGAAGAGCCCAGACCAGGTTTGACACTCTGTTGTCACCTCGAAGTTCTTAGTGGGAACACGATGCCCAACATTTTCATTTGGCACCAGGGCCTGTGAATTATGGTGTTGGCATGGAAATATAAGAACATTTACTGAGCGATTATTAGGTGGAAAGAGCAAGCTGCAGAAAGGAAAATATAACTTACGATCTTGGGGAGATTCAGCACAACCTGGCTGTGTTCGCATGAGTGGGCGTTACTGGGAAGACCCAGAGTTAGCCCGGGGAGCCACGTGTGACTCTGGCTGCTTATCCGAGGTGAGAAGTGGGGTGTGCGGGTTATAAAGGAAGGGTTATCTTCACTGAAGCACTTGAGTTATTTGCAAGAAGACTACAATTACATGATCCTTGTGTAATCAACAATAAACTAACACTTTGAACATTAAAGAAAAAAATATATGAAAACTTTGAATGGCTGTCTTAGTATCTGATTTTTTTTTCTTTGATTATATTGATTTCATGTCATTAAATTAAGAACTGTAGCTTTGGTTCTAAAATTCTGTATCTGATCACCCTTGCATGCCATAAGTGTCCAGGAAATAAATTTTGATTGAACTTCTCTGTCTAAATAGGACCTCCCCAATGCCATTGCTATCTTCGTACACTGCTTCACTGCCTTGGGAACATTTTTTTCCCACTTGGCACGTGTGTGGATTTATATGTGCTCGGTGGTCCCCCTGGAGTGGAATCTCCATGCGGCAGAGTGCCCCCGCTGGTTTGCTGCAGCAGGCAGGATGAGGCCTTGCCCACAGAGGACACGCAACAAGCTGATAAATAGTTGTTGACTGCACACACGTTCCTAGGAAATAGCCCGGAATCAGTTACATGCACTAAAATACCAACAGTTTTACTGGGTGATATGATCGTGGCTGATTTTTATATATTTTAAATAAACTCTTTTTCAAATTTTTCTTGGTAAACTTGGAGCTGGGAGGCTCCTGTGGGGCAGCTCCTGGCTCTATACACACTGTGTCATTCTGTGGCCTCGGGGACCCAGCAGGGTCATTGCCAATAGTGAGAGGATGACCCTGTAAAACAGCGTGCTTCTTGTTTCTGTTTTAGGTGATCAGGGCGGCCTCATGCAGCATCACCTTGGAAATCAGCTATGGTCTGGCCTGCACCGCATCGTGTGGCAGAACTGGGCGCCTTGCACTTGAGATGAGCGAAGTCCACAGGTCCTCTCGCCGAGGTGGTTGCTCTGCACAGCACGGCCGCTGGGAACGCGCTGTGGGCGGTTTTGTGTGGAAGCGGCTACACGGAAGCTGTGCGGAGGAGTCGGCCTCTGCCCACAGGTCTGCGGGAGGAGGGCTTGGAAGGCCAGGTGTCCTGCAGCGTCACAGTCCTAGGAAGCTGTTGAGTTCTAGAAAACTGTTAAGATTCAGATATACTGTATATAATATATAAATAATATATAATATATATGTGAATACATAATATAATATAATATAAATATTCTATTCTATTATTATGTTATATACAGCTGGATCTGTGAGTCAAGAATGGGAAGGAGACAGCATTAGATTTGATGTCTGCGAGGGACCGTACCTTAGAGGCAGGTGACTGCTTCTGAAGCGAATGATCACATCAGGGACCTGCTTTTGTCTCCCCAGGAAAGATCGGCTGAGCTTCTTCAGGTCTGGAGTGGGCTGAGCTGAGTGAGTATTTCTCTCAGAGGTAAAGCAGCGGGGAGCTACCTGCACTGTTAGGGTTCCAGGGAAGGCTCAGTTCTATGTTTCTGCTGATGAGGCCGGCCTTGTGCAGGAGACACTCCTGAGGAAGGGAGACAAGACCCCCAAGGGGAGGAGGGGGAGGGCCTTTTGCAAGAACAGGCTTGCTTGGCATTTTACACCCCCAGTTGTAGGGAATAAGGAGATAGAGTTCTATTTGATTTATTGGGACAGTATTTTTTATTATGAAACTGACAATAATAATGACAAATTAGCACAGCGTTCCAACTGCCTGGCATTTCACAGTTTACAAAGCCTTTGAAAGAATGCCTTTCTTAAAACCTTTGGAACCCCATACTCAAATCCCAATAAAATACAAAAAGCGCTTTGGGAGCCCGAAACTGCCATGCAGACAGTGAGTGTGTAGCTGACATATGTGAATTTAATTTTAGTAAAGTCTATGATTTCCAGACTGGGCATGACCTGGTTCCCACTCTTCATTTCCAGAAGGCAAATGAGACCCAGGTGTGACTTGCCTAAGGTCACACAGGTAGTGTTTCATAGCGCCAGGCTCCGGAAGCCGTGTACCTCCTCAAATTAACCTGCAATGTGAAGAGAACAGATAAACGCCCTTACCATTATTTTACAGCACCAGCTTTGAGCAACCATGCTGCATTTTGCAGCATTATTGAAACCTAAGGTTGAGGATAGTCTTGTCTCTTTAAAAAGAAAAAAATAGCAGCCGCTGAGTTGGGGTGTGGGGGGGCGGTGCTGCTGACTGCGGCAGCCAGCGCATCCAGTCCGCCCCGAACCCAGTGCAGTGCGGTGGCAGTCACGCTGCTGGGACCTGCTGATGGGACAAAGGGAAACAAAAGCACGGAGACAGCCCCGGGGAGTGTGCGAGGCTCCAGCCAGACAGCGGAGGCGAAGCGGGATGAGGAGGCTCAGAGAGATCTGCGGCGCAATCTGATCGGCGTGCGGTCCCGCACCGGCCGCGCGGCCACGGGGTCAGCGGGTCACTGCAGGTGTTGGTGGAGACGGTGACCTCTGTCCTTGGTGAAAGGAGAGAGGCTCTTCTTGAACGTGTGCCGCTGTGAGTAATAGGTTCTTTGGGACGTTTGCAGTCTGGGAGGGCAGGCTGTGGGTTTGTGGGTGAGACGTTAGCTACGGTGGTACTAGTGAGACCCGCCGCGGTCCAGATGCTCAGACGCCGGGCTTTGTCATGTTAATCTCCGCCCTGGGTCGCCCAGCTGGCTCATGGGGGTCCCCTGCTGTGATTGCGAGTGTGGGGTCCAGAGTCTTGTGGAACAGGAAAGTGGGGTCTGGAAGTAGCTTATGCTGAATGTAAAGCAATTGCTCTCATTTCTCCCAGCGTGAGATTCCATATCTTACTGTTAGTTATCTTATGTAATGATACTATTTGAAAATCCTGCTTTTAGGTGAACTCATTTTGCTTATTTAATTTATTCTAGCAAGTGATCAGTAAATTCTTAGAAAGATTACTCCAGTTTTAACAACAAAAATCTCTTGCTGTTTCTTCCCCCCTTAAAAGAAAGTTGACGCCTCGGTGGAGAGTGCTAGGTTTGTTCCTGACGGTCAGTTGTTGGCCTTGATTTTATCCTGTCCACAGAATGAAAGGCTGCTCCGTTTACAAAAAAGGCAAAAGCAGGTTAATTCCTTGAGGTGCCCCAGCCCACCTGCCGGAGGTTATATCGAAGGGGAGCTCTTTATTTCTCCACCAATGCAGATAAAAGTAATTGACAACTGCATCTTATTTGTCCCATGGACAGTAAATTGTCCACACTGTGTTGTTAAGCAACCTGATGATAACCAGATACATACCAGGTTAGTGTGTGGTTATTAAGCACCACTGGTTTTGCTCAGAACTAACCAGCTTTCTCTCCCTCATCTTGCCTGGAGTTCTTGGTACCTGCCTTGGACCAACGACATCCCATTTCTTTTCCTTTTTCCTCTGTGGCTGTTCCCACCTTCCTCTCTTCACCTCTCTTGGCTTTTGAGCTGGCCGATATCCCCCTATTCCTAATAGATATCCACCTATTTCTCTGTAGATCAAGACTCCCTCAGTCTCCCTTTCAAGCAAACCTAGCTAGATTTTTTCATATTCCCACTTTTCCCTTGTACCTCGCTTGGTTTGTAAGATCTTTGCCACAGTTAAACACAGTTCTTTCTGTTCTTCCTATAATGGGGAGGAAAGCCCGATTACAGCTTTGTAAGACCAGGGTTAGCTCGCACCAGAAGCCTCTCCGTATCGTTGCCTTCGGCTGGATTTACTCTCAGAAAGAAGCCTTAGGTTCCAGTCTCCGCTCTGCCATATCCCAGCTCCGCGGCCACCGAAAATTCACTTCCCTACTATAAGCCTCAGTCCCTTCTTGTGTGAGAGGTGATGGCAGTCAGTGTCTGCACAATTGTCGTACGGTGGGAATGAGGGGATGCACGTGAAGACCAAGAAGCACCTAGCACGGACTTGCCAGCATGCACTTGTAACCTGTGCAGCAGGGCGTTGGTCATTTCCCCATCCAGTCCACTCACGTCCTAGCTGCCCATCCAGAGGAAAGCAGGCTACCGTGGCTCCTCTACCATTTCCCTTGAGGAATGAATTCTGAAGTGCTGTCTGACCAAGTAATTGCCTCTGACCAAGCACAAAAAGTCTACTCTGCACTTGCTGAAGTCTCACCTCCAGAAGCCATGCTGCCGTTCCCACATTGCTGTAAGAGTCTTCTCTCAAGGAACGGAAGGCCAGCTCCCCTCGCAGGGCTCCTCGGAGACCCCCTATGAGGATGGCAGTGGGATGACAACAGGGACCATCCTGCTGCAAGTCCACGTGAGGACCACTCACTGTGATCGATGCAGAGGGCGCTGAACTGGGAATCAGGACGAGTCCCATCGCTATTGTGATTGTGGACAACTTGGGTGGCACTTTGTATTGCCCATCCTGTTCCTGTTGTAGTTTTTTAAATCTACCTTTCTCCTTGCTACCTTCGCTGTCCTTAAACTCTCCACGTAGAGCACTAGGTCAGATCTCCACCTCTTGGATGGAGCTGTTGCTGCAGGACCTAAGGGGACCGGCAGGAGTGGGGAAGGAACCCTGGATTGGGAATCCAGGGGAGGGACTTGGCTTTACCTTGGCCTCCCTGCCAATTGAAAGGTCATTTAACCTCATCTGTAGGGTAAGAGGTATAGAGGAGAAATCTTTCCATTTTCTTCCAGTCCTGGACACGCGATGCATATGCTCTCTTTGGGGCGTACTTCCTCTGTAACAGTCATTCCATGGAAAAAACATGGTTTCACATTTGTTGCCTGTTTTCACTCCCATCACAGCTGCCTGAAACAGGCAGCCCCGTTTAGGTGATTGTAAACTATCAGAGTGAGAGGCAGTAGGATCCCGACTATTTCTTACCGGTAAAAAGAGACAGCAGACAAGATGATATCTAAGTTCGCCCTGTTGCCGAACATGGGTGAGTCTTCAGAGCGCAACCCCTGAGCTCTGCTCCCCGTCCCCCCGTCCCCTCTCGTGGCCTCGGTTCTGTAGGGAAATCCATCCCACTCACAGCGCCTTTACATCCAGGCAAACACTGGTCTTAAATATTCTGCTGCGGATTAGACCACGAGTCTGCTGTCTAGCCCAGAAAGTAGGGGCTTAGCACCCCACATAACTACCTCACGTGTTCTGAAACTCCGCCATTTTAAAATAAGTCAAAGCCACCCTAATGTTGTGATGGATAATCATTTAAACTTCACAGATATCATCTCATCAAAGCACTAAGTGCAAGAACACACATTTGAATTTTTACATACCTGAAATCTGTGTGTAATTTGACATAGTAGCAGACATTCAGCCTTTCTCCTTGTTTTTAACGCAAGGTTGCATTTAACCATTAAAAACAAGTTTTCCTAGGATTATCAGATAAAACGCAGGAAATACTGCAGGAAACATACATATACTAAACAAAGTCGTTTGTTATCTATTTATATGGAAAAATGCAATAAAATGATAAAGTAATAATAGAAAAGAAAATAAATAAAATTCAAATGTTACTAAGTGTATTTTTGTTAAATCTGCGAACCCAATGTAAACAGAACCTTATTTAATGAATTAAATCATAGCTACTTTGAGCATAAGGATATTAATTTGTTGGATTTTTAAGTTTAAAATATGAATTACATTTGATCTTCATCAATTTTCCATGATATGCCAAATACCTCACTAGTTTTATTTATTAATGTTTTTTGTTCATTATAGTAAAAGCTAAGTGACTATCCTAAGAAATTCTGGTCCCGAAGAATATGGTAGTATGTCCAACTCACTTTCATATTTCCCAGAGGCCCTGCTACTAAGTGAAAAAAATATCCAAGATTTTAAATATGTATTTTGGAGGACAGATAAACTTGGTTTTGCATCTGGCTCTCTGTCATACTCCACCCCGGGGAGGCTCAGTTTCCTCCTCTTTAAACAACAAAGGGTTAATAAACCCATGCAGAGGTCAGAGGACCAGAAGGAAAGCCCCTGGCATGGCTTGGCATGGCTGGCTCCCCCAAGAAATGTGGGTTTTTAAGTGAATGAAAGAATGTTCTTTTTCCCTTCAAAAAGCCTGATAGAAATATTAGTCAGGTATTATCAAATAAGGCATATTTCAATCATATAGTCTATTTTTAACATATTATTTTTACAAAGATATATTGGGATGTAATCCATAGCCTGTAAAATTTGCCCCTATGGGATATTACTGTTATGTAAAATTTTATCTTTGAAGATATAAACTGAGCTTCTAAAGGCAAGCCTAAGACTGAGGAGCTTCTTCGGCAGGGCTCGCCGCCCCCAAACCCCTGTCCCCCACAGTTAGCTCTGTCGGTTGACAGACTGCAAGCCGAGGCTGGGTCAGTGCCACTCAAGATATGCTACAGAAGCAGGTGTGTATTTTTATCGCCTGGAAATTGGCCAAAGGGACTAAATTATTCAGTCTTTATTGAATACATTCTAAATCCATGGCTCTGAATCTGACCGAGTAGCAGAGTCAAAGATGAACAAGATGTCCTTGAGGAACTTGAGTAGACCAGGAAGATTGGTATAGAGCACAGAAGCCACTTGGAACGCTGAGGGAGTGAGTTATACATTTTTTAAATTAAATTTGAAATATTTAATTACCCCCACACACCTTTAGCTTCACCTTGATGCTCTGTAAAGTGCATCTAGGTACATGTTTAATGACAGGTATAGAAATTTGAGGCTAACAGTGGCTGCAGTGACTGTGACCTTTTCAACAAGAGCTTGTGCCAATTCGGTTCGGTCATGAATGACATCCGCAGCTCTTGCTGTGTCTCCTCTTCGGGTCCATTGATTGACAGGGCAAAGGCATCTGAAGTCTCCATTTCGCCAGGGTGCCATTTTAAGGCCCTGGCTGACTCATGTTCTGGAAGGCAAGGCGATTATCCGGAGGGCACTTCTGGGGAGGCTTTCCGTGGGCCCGCCTGTGTTCAGCTTCTAGTCTGTGTAACGTTAGGCACATTCACGGGTAAACTTCCACCACATCGCAGAAGATTTAGCCACCTGTGAACCTGTTTGGTCACACTTCAGAAGAAGTAACACTGGGTTTTAATTACTGCATTTAGACAGGCGAGCGGCCCATCCTTGGGAGACTGACAAAGCGGTTGTGCGGCAGTCCTTGCTACCCGTGGGTGAAAAGACTGTTCTAGGGACGCCTTGTGATAAGGCGAAGCTGCAAAGGGTGTGGCCCTCAGTGTGGTGAAAGAGGGAGGGGTTGCCCTGGATGTGCTTGCTTCCCCCAGGACCTGGGCTCCTCCCTCCCTTGACCCACAAGGAGGGAGTTTTTCTAGCTCTAGGTCTATACAGAAAGGCTGTTGTTCTGAAATTTAACAGACGCCCTTTGACAAAGAGAAGGACATCACACATCGTACTAATGTTTGCTGCGCCCCTCTTCTCCCTGGTGGGCTCCATCGTCTCTCCCCTTAGGAACCCCTTTTTCTCCCCACACCCTCCCCCTGCCTGCCTCTCCCAATGAAGGGCTTTGGGTGAAGGGCGCATGGGCAGTTACTTAAATATAGCAGTTAAGGTTTAGGCCCCATGTCTCCGGGCTCTTTCTGCTTCAAGCAGAAGAACTCAGAGAAATGCCCCCTTGAGTGAGTAGTGAAGCTGGTGTGTTCCTTCACCGCTCCTCAGCCAAGATGACCTGCAGTGCCAGTCCGACTCTGGGGAAAGCCCAGGTTGCCAAAACAGAATATTTTTGCTGGAAAGGCGAGGAGGTCACTGTGCTGCTCTTAGCCATGGGCAGCGGCTTCATGCTTCAGAGCCAAAGGATCAGATGCCCCAGCCGGTGAGGACGGCTGTCCGAGCCCCATTGCCCAAGTCCAGAGCCTCTGTTGTGTGGGTCCAGGATGCGCACGAGGGGGACACGGAGCTGTGGGTGGAGAATGCCATGAACACCTCTCATGTCCCCCCGTGTGTTCAGGAAGAGTACGTAAGCAAAAGGTGTGCCCCAAATATTTGCAAACACTGTCTGTAGCTTTCTAAGCCCTTCCAGACACAGCTCAGGTGGATCTCGATGAAGGTCCTGCACGAGGAGGTGGCAGGTTGGCCCCGTTTTCCAGATGGGGAACACTGGGCACAGAGTGCTTCTGTCATTCTCACATTGTGGTCCCCACCATGCCACGCCACCCCCCAAATCATCACGGTGTGGAGGCAGCTTTCCTGCCCCTGGGAGAAGGGATGGGCAGAGAAGGAAGCAGTATCTGAGGCCTTGGTGGTGCCAGGCACTCAACAGCAGGGAGTAAGGCAAGAGCAGGGAGTCTGAGGCCCCCCGGCTTAAGTCCTGGCACGGAATGGATGGTGCTTGTCTTCTCTGGATCCCAGTTTCTCATCGGTAAAACGGAACGGGCAGTTTCCCACCAAGCCCCAGGCTGTCCTGCCACCTATGAAATCACTTTGGCAAATGAAAGATGCCACAGCTCTATCAAACCTTACTACACTGTGTTAATTTTACTGTCAATTCCAACTGTGCACAGAATTTGTGTGTATAGTTAATGAGCTCCATAAACACAAAAGTATCATGAAAACAGGAGAATAATGCCAGATTGATCACAGCGTGAGTGATTTGATTATTTTTTCAGGAGCTGCCTGAAATTTGTAAGTAACAGACAGTTTGAATGCTTGCATTTCCTTTTTTTAAAACATTGTATTAGACGGCTGTTCAGTCATGTTAGATGCAATAAGGAAGGCTACCAGCTTTTATCTTTCATGCGATGTCGTTGTTAGGGATTTAGAAAAGCGCCTGTGTGATACATTGAAGCACTCAGAAACAGGCACATTAGACAGTCACAGGGATGGAAGGTGCAGTGTGCGGAGTACAGTTAATCATATTGTAATAACTCTGTGTGCGCAGGTCACCAGTGATCGCGGGCACCTTGGAAATTATAGCGTATTTATAATTATGATATTTGTAGAATGGGCAGAAAATTCCATTGTATTTATCCCTCTGGGTTGTCATTGTAAGCTTGTCATTTTTTTCCAGCTTATTTCTTAAAATGTTAGACTGTAGCAGGCACCGATGCTTATTGAGACTGCTACCAAAAAAATGAAGACTTTCCAGTAGATGTATTTTCTCTTCTTTTTCTGACATAGATGTCACGCTTTCAAACGTGAGTTACATTATGTGTAAAATCATGGGTTTGGATTTAAAGGTGTTGTTCCTGAAAAAGATGCATGTTGTGGGAAGCACATATTTCCACCTGGAGGAAGCCAATGAGAAGAAATGTGGAGGGAGTAAGAACAGGAACCTAAACTAAGCCGTTTGTGTTTTATTGACAGCGGCCACCGTGTCCGAGTCCCCACGGCGCCCCTGGCTGTGAGGCGAGGGACTGACGCCACGCTATCTGAAGGGGCCGTGGTCCAGCCATTGTAATTAGAGGATCCGTGGCCAGAAGCCATGGCTGTCCTCCACTCTCAGTGCACGTGCTTCCAGCTCCTCCCCTGTTCCTTCCTTCACCCTCTCCTGCTTTTTCTTTCAGAAGAACCGAAGTGATGCCAGAATGCCAGAATCGCCAGAGCAAGAAGCGTGCCCGCCCACGAGGAGTTAACCCCTGCTGAGATGAAGGCGAGAAACACCTTCCCCAAGGACATCTACAGCGTCTTCCCCCACCACCTCCAAAAAGAGGTACAGGACGTTCTCGCGTGAAAACAGCTTATCTCTGTGTGGGAGAAAAGTCAGACGTCATTGGCCTGAAGATCTTGGTTGGATCAGGAGACTTAACTCAAGGAGGCGACCTCTCTCAGACTGGGAGTCACACTTTCAGGAACACCAAGACAGAAGGCAGCAATGTTTTTGGACCTCAGATGATGGGCAAGCACCGAGCAGGAAAATAGGCTCTTCGCTCGCCTCCAGGGGCTGACCTTGATGTACACGTTTAAAGGAACACCAACGGAAGGCAAACAGAAGGAACAAAAATATTTTCATGGTGTCCATCGACCAGTATTCCCAGAGAAGTGATCATGGAGTCCAAGGATAATCGGTAAATAAGTTAACGTTTTTCCATGAGAGCAAGTGGCGCTGAGGTGTTCAGGGTTATGGGGTTTTCCCAAAGGAGACATAAGTGGGCTGAGACAGAGGAAAGGTTTCTGGAGTGGGGAGGGCATCAACGATACATGCTGTAGTTCTCACTGGAAGTGTGTAAGTAACATTTCAAGCCTAAGGCTGGAGATCATTCCTCAATGTGTCCAGGTGGTTGGGGTTCTCTGTGTCCCGGTGTGACTTGGAGTCATGGACGGTTGGCTAGATGTGTCACATTCTCTTCACCACATGTATGTATTAGCACCTCTCACTGGGCATGTAGTTACTTGGCACGGATTAAGTAAACAACTGGGAAGTGCTTAGAACTGTCTCAGATAACCCGAGAAAAGAGAGAGGGAACACCCTGCTTTTCCTTCTTAACTATGATGGTAAAAAGTTGTGCTTGCTCCTTTTCTCAAATTTCATTTTATAAGAACATTTAAGAACATGTTACTACTTTATAAGAACATATTCCTATTTTACACGTGTGAGGGTTTATGCACAAATGTAATATATATTTATAATTACCTCTTAAGTGTCTGTGCGCTCTGGTCTGTTTCCTTAAGCACATGACAGAAAGATTTTCCGTTGCTTTTGTCTGCTGTCTTTAAGTAGAAGGTGCAATATAGTTGAAATTTTGGAGCCGTAGACAC
Organism: Macrotus californicus; assembly: GCA_007922815.1. Taxonomy (NCBI): domain Eukaryota; kingdom Metazoa; phylum Chordata; class Mammalia; order Chiroptera; family Phyllostomidae; genus Macrotus; species Macrotus californicus. The sequence goes on along the minus strand of VMDR010001883.1, from coordinate 91,392 downwards.
CAGGTAAGGCTTCCCATCTTGTAACCCAGTGATAGCAAGTGGGAAGACTTTCCTTTCCAACTTCGAAACATTAAAAAAAAAAACCTCATTGTTTGTTCATCTCTTTACTTTCGAAAAGTAGAACTTGCCTCTTAACAAGTCAGAATTAATTTTGGGGCTGTTATTTAAATATGTGTCTGCACACAGGGATTGAGACTACTGAGTGTGCTCAATTTTTACTGACAAACTGGAGTATTGGGATGTTTCCTGTATTTTCTAGTGTTACAAGAAATCATCTGAGATGAACAGACTAGATTGTCTTTGCAATTGTGAGGTGATAAATTCTATTTACAGCTAGAAAAAAATATAAATTAACTGAAAGCATCTTTGCAGAGATTTACATTATATAGGTTGGGATTTAGAATTTCCTCAAAACTTATCATTTACTCAAGGCTAAAATGTCAGCAACTGGATATAGCAGTATTTAGGGACACACAGAATAAAGTGCATGGGTTGAGAATCAAACCATCAACTTACAATTGTTTTTATAAACGTGCCATTAAAAATGTGCCCTTTTAAGACCATAACCATGTGAATGAACCTTGACTGCCCGGTCTCCTTGTGGCTGGGGTGTTCCTGGAGCAAGGTAATCGGTTTCAAAGTTAAAAAGTGTGTGCTTCCTGATTTCTGGGGTGCTGCGTCCTGAGTCCTCAGGGCCACTCATGGGGTGGTGGCGGTTTGCTCAGAGTCGCCGCAAAGGCAAGGGAGGAAGAGTTTGATTAGATGTTGAGGGCGATCAGATATGAAAGGTGGGGGATTCTGGCTAACTTGACTGTGCAGGCTTCTTGCTAAAACTGGGCCAGGCGGGTCAAAGACAGAGGCTAGGGACAAGGCCCAGCTGAGAAGAGGGTGCAGAGGAGCCCTTTGAAGTTTGCTTAGAGAGTCTTTGTCTTGTCCCGGCCCAGTAAGGACAGGACCTGCATCTCTAGTCTCCCCCAGGGTCCGCCCAGTGCACCTGACTCCACATCCGACCTGGGGTTGCAGCACGCACTTTTCCATAGGATTCTCCAAATAAATGTGGGTGTGCCAGGGGGGAGGGGCTTGGAATATGTCAGAGAATGAAACTGACATAGATCGGGACTTGTGAAATCTACATTCTAGCAGGGGAGACTGGAAACAAACAATGCATCTAAACAATAACTGAATGACATGGTACCTGATATGGTGAAACAAAAGGACTGGCAGGCAAGGAAAATGAGGTAGGAGTCCAGTGGGTTACGTAGGGACAGGTGTCACAGGTGGAAACAGGATGGTAAAGACAGACGTCACAGAGAAGGGGAAATCCGAGCCAACACTTGCAAGAGGTAAGGGAATTCATCAGAAGCTATTTGGGGGGAGCATGTTCCAGACAGGGAAACAGGTGCAAAGCCCCCAAGTGGGAGCTGCTTGGCAAGTTCCAAGGACAGGGAAGTGGCGGGCCTGCTGGAGTGGTATAGGCGAGCCCCAAGTCGACGTGTGCTGGCAGAGGCGGCCTGGTGCCAGGTCACCGGGAAGGAAATTGGGATAATGGTAGCATTTTAAGGAGTGACATGATCTGTCTTTTTTCTTCTTCTTCTAGTGATATTTTTAAAAAACTGTTGGCGCTATTACAGATATCTCTCATCTCTCCTTTTGCCCCCTCTACCTGACTTGTTTTTTAAGTTAAATTTTTAAAAAGCTGAAGTATAGTTGGTATATAATTTTATATTAGTTTCAGATATTCGGTGTAACAACTCGATATGTTTATACCTTACAATGTGGTTGCCACAGTAATTCTAGTGATCATCTGTTGATTTAACTTTTTAAAGGGTCCCCCTAGCTGCTGAGCAGAGGCACAGGGGTGGAAGAGGGGAACCCCATCGTGGGTTCTTGTGACTTTCCAGAGGTTGTGGCTCTAGCCAGGGGGGTGGTGCTAGAGGGACTTGCCTGCTGGCTCAGTGGCAGTTATGTGTGAGTCCCTCGGTGGGGCTATGAGAATATCATCGCCACCGGGCAGTGTTGGGACACCGACTACAGTTTAGATGAGTGTCACCAACCTGATTATGATGGGCATTGTGTCGTTTTTCTAACAGCAAGCAATACTCTGAGTATCCCAGACAACAGGATGCCCAGTCGTTCGTTTCAGTTCTGACCCTGCCCGGAGTTGGCACAAACCCCACAGGTGAAGGGTCAGACCTGACACACTGCCCCCTTCAGGTGCCAGCCACAAGAGAGATCCCCATGGTACCAACCACAAGGTGGGGACTCCCATGACCCTCGCCCCAGGTTCAGTAACTCACTAAAGGACTCAGAGCTCAGAAAACTCTTTACTGGCAAGGATGTGGAAGAACTGGTGGTGGGAACATAAAATGGTACAATAATCTTAGAAAAAAGTTAAACAGATACCCATCATGTGATTCAACCATTCCACTCCTAGGTATTTTTTGCCCAAGGGAAATGAAGGCATATGTCCAAACACTTAATTGTATACAAATGCTTATAGCAGCTGATTGATAATAGCCAAAAATAAGAGAAAACTCTTTACTTATGATTATTGTATTATTATAAAGGTTCAACTCAGGAACAGGCAAATGGAAGACATATATAGGTCAAGACTTGGAGGAAGCCCTGGCCGGGTAGCTCAGTTGGTTAGAGTGTTTTCCTGATACGCCAAGGTTGTGAGTTCAATCCCTGGTCAGGGCACACGCAAGAATCAACCAGTGAATGCATAAGTAAGTGGAACAACAAATTGATGTCTCTCTCTCTCTCTCAAATCAATACATAGAAATTTTTTATAAAGAGTTGGGGGTGGGGGCTGTGCAGAGCTTCTGTGCATGTTCCAGGTAACCCACCCTCCCAGCCCCTCAGAGCGTTCACCCACTTGCAAGCTCCCTTAGCCTCGTTTCAGGGTCTTCTCGAAGTTTCCTTATGCAGGCATGATGGACTAAATTGATAAAACCATTGGTGATTGAGCTCAATCTCAGGGAGTAGGGCTGAAAGACCTCACCCTCTAACCTCCAGGCAGGGCCCTCTGGTGACCAACCCCAACCAGGTGCTCTGCCATCACTTGTCCCATTCACATACGTAAGCTACTCCCACCAGTCAAAAAATTCCAAGAGTTTTAAGAACTCAGTGCCAGGACCCGCAGACAAAGACCACACATGTATATCTTTTTACCGTTCCACGTGAGGAGTAACAAAAATTCAGAGGAGAGAGCAAAGCCCAGCTGTCGGGAGAGCAGGCAGAGTGGCTGAGTGCAGCGGTGTGAAAATAAAGCCCAGATGGAGGAGAGCAAGCGGGCCACAGCAAGGGCCAAGCACACCAGGCCCCCGTGCCCTTCTGATGAGGGCCGAGACTGACCTTAGGCCTGGGGCCAGGAGTCTACTGGCAGTGACCCAGAAAGAGAACCAGAGGGCCAGGGCTCTGGGGAAAGAACATGCAGGTCAGAAATTCCTACACACCTCCCAGCTGTAGCAGTTCACAGGGTTGGTCGGTATGCACACCCACACCTCCACGCCCCTCTCTTCTGCTTTAGTCCCCTCCTCGCTGCCCCCCCACCCCCATTTCTGGGCATCTGCAGAGCAATGATGTCTCATGTGGGCTCAGAAACGAATTCACTCGTGTTCTTTCCCTTCAGCCTCTCAGTCCAGGGCATTGGTCATATGTCTGCAGCCAGCGCCTCAGTCCTGTGTTGTCCCCTGCAGCCAGCAGGCCCCTTGAGCCCAAGGTGACTCTGCAGCCTGGGGATGGGTGGTGAGGGCGGAAGAATGCCCCCTCCCCAAGCCCTGCTGCTGTGGTTCTGTAGGACAGAAGCAGCATTGCATGCACTTGGTCCTGTCCAGACTTTCACGGCCACTGGGGCTTCAGCTGCTGTCCCGTGGGCTCAAAACCCATTCCCTGTGTGTGGCCAGAGGGGGCAGGATGGGTCCTGTCCTGTCCCTTCTGTGACCTCTCTCCTTCCTCTTTTCTTTCGATGCCTCTGCATCCAAACAAAAGAAAAACTCTCAACAACAGCCTCTCGGCCCCTTTGAGAGAAAACAAATGGTGTAAAGGAAAGCATATAAACGTTTGTGTCTGACACACTTGGTTTGAATCTCAGCTTTGCTCTGTGGCCTTGAACAAGTTACCTTTTCCGTACTATGGAGAAAGTCATGCCTCTCATTCTGTGAGATCCTGAATGCACACACCCCGCGGAGTGCTGACACAGAATACCGCCCCCCAGAGGAGACCGGGGTTATCGCCCCGTTCTTCAAAAGCTGGCACACAGCCTGGCCACCCTTCCATAACTTCCACTCCCCCCCACCCCCAAAGTGCCTGTCATCATGTGGCTGTCACAGGACAGCTGCTGCCTGCCACTCTCCTGGTGCGCAGTTGCAAACCGGTCTGTCTTATCCCTGTTGGTTGGCTGCGGGGGGTTTCTCCCTGCCTCTGTTAACCCCCAATTTGCCCAGCATGCCCCGATCTGTCTGGGGGAGGAGCTTACAGAGCGGCTTTGGCCATCCCACAGGAAATGCAAGAAGCAGAGAAGGGTCAGGGCAGAATGCTGGTGAGCACCACACAGCATCTTTACAAAACGAATCATCGAACGCTGCCGGTCAGGATGACTCCCGACCACGGTGGTCCTGCACCAGGGATAAGGAAAAGACCAGCTCGGTTGCCCAGTAGCTCCTCCCATGGGCCTCTGGGAAAGGGCGAACTCATCCCGCACGTGCAAGGGTCAGCTCTCCCGTGGGGTGTGGGGTGTTCACAGCCTTGCGTCTGGTCTGCAGCAGGTGAGCGGGGGCCGGTGCTGTCAGCATCAGAGGGGCGAGGGGTCCATCGCACGTGCGCGGTAAGGGACTTGGTGAGGGTGGAGGGGAAACACGTGGATGAGCGCTTCGCTGTACTTTTCTGCCCATCCGCACGCTGCTTCTTTTCCAACGGCGCGTTGGTTCGCCCTCTGCCAGGGCAAGGTGACCATGCTTTGCTGAGTGGTCAGCTAGGGTCCCCGCAGTCAGCTTAGCATAAACTCAAGCAAGAGTTAGTGCAAAGGGTGGAAAGGAACGAGGAGAAATCACCAGGAACCTGGGGCTAGAAGCGGTGGCTTTGTTACTTCTGAAGACCCAAGGGACCAGGGTTAGGAGAAACTGCCGGCAGCCTGGTGGGCAAAGAGCAATACTGCGGAGCAAGGCTTGAGGAAGGCCGCGACCTTGGACTGCGGGACCAGCCAGGGCTGTGGGAGGGGCCTTGCGGGAAGGAAGTCCCTCCTCCCACCTTCTCCTGGGGCTCCACCAGGGGGCGCTCTCTGGGGCCCTGGCTGGGCACTGACGGGGGGCTGGAAGCTCAGGGTGTTCGTGGGTTCCTCCCACCGCTGGTGTGCTTTGTACCTATCTCCTAATGTGAAGGGGGGTTCCCACCACCCCATTCGCGTCCTTTGCCATCACTTCATCTGAGTCTGATGTCCAGCTTTTCAACACCTCGTCAGAGAAGGAGACCTTGTAATCAGCCTGCTCGCTTCTCTCAGCCCTTGCTCGCCCCCTAAGTACTCGCCCCCTAAGTATTCGCCCCCTAAGTACTTGCCCCCTAAGTACTCGCTCCCTGAGTACTCGCTTCCTAAGTACGCTCTGGGGTGTGCCAGGGGCTGGGGTGTGGGGAAGGGATGCTGGACCCTGTTTGCTGTTCTAAGATGTTCCGAGTCTCCTGCGGGGGACACCCACGTGAATACGTGTTTTATGTAACGTGGAAGGACTTGGGATTGATGGACAAACAGAGCATTATGAGAGAATAAGAAAGGAGACACAACCGTATTTGTCATGGACCCTTTCCCATTTTCCTTAAATCATGTTGGGTAGAAAGGGAAGGTTTCACAATGGAAGTGGCATTTGAGCCGGGCGGGCCAACAGGAATGGGTGAAGGCGTCAGCAGGTGGGAGGAGGCAGAATGTGCAAAAGTAAGTGCAAAGACATGAACACGCGTGCAGAGCTGGGGTGGGGGGGTGGGGGGAGGGTGTGTGTCTAGGAAGGTGGGGCAGGGCAAGGCTGCAAACACCAGCCTAACTCTGCCGCATCTGGACTTGACCATGAAGGTAACTTGAAGTACTGAATGTTGTTGTGACACAGAGGGGTCCGTCATACTCCACTATGTACTAACTCGGTGGCAAAGGAAGGACCAATTGGAGGGGCAGAATCTGGGGCAGTGAGGGTAGGAGGGAGCCTGACCTAGGGGTCTGAGGGAGAAGGGGTGAATGCTCACCCAGTGAGAGCATGAGGAGGGCACGGGATAGAGTCGGAAGACCCTCAACGTGGTTGATGGGATGTGCAAGGACAGGGTTTCCTGAGAAACACCAACATTTCTTTCTTGAAATAGTTGTTTTGTATCTATAATATCTGCAGGCTATTCAACCAAAAATGGAAAATATTTAGAAAACAGGAAAGGAACCAAAGTCTTAAAAGACAAACTTACACACGTAAGTTGAATTACCAATGAAAATAAAAATATTTTCTAGGCTATACTCATTTATCCTAAGTTGTTTTCCAATGCTTGAGTTGTTAATGTACATTGCGTACCCATTATATTTATAAAGATTATAGAAATAGTGAGCAATCAAATGATTCGGTTAGATTTAGATTTGAGTGAATTCTGGAAAACATGTACATTTGAATATTACATGCTTCCTTTCCTTAAGAATTTTAACCTTGGAGCTTCAGAAATACTCATTTTTATAAACAGTGAGTAAATAGATATCTTCCTTGTCCATTTTTAACTGACTTATCCAATGAAATCCTATCGAGAGGAAATTTGAACTGGTGTAGGAAATTGACAAAAGGCAGGATTTTAACAGATGGAGTTTGTAGTGAATCGCAGCGCTCCCGTACAACCCAGCTTTGTTTTCATGGGTTCATTCCTAACTTCCCACAAAAAACGCTCTTGACCCATTTCTTTCCAGTGTCCCCTTGGTGTCCCTTCCAGCAGAGGTGGCCTGCCAGCTGCTGTCATTGTTCTCCCAGACAGCCACTGCGTTCCACCATTCATTCACCCTTCCACGTGAAGAAGGCTCTTTCAGGCTCCTCTTTTACTGTAAAGGGACATTTAAAAGTGTTGCTTTTCACAGACTCCCAGGCCTGCGAGTGTGTGGATATGGCCTCCAGGGCTCACGTCTCAAGTCAGTGAGGCGCTGGCTCTGCCCGGAGATGAGGCAACGGCCCTCCTCTGAGCTGTCCGCTGACAGCACCTCTCCAGGTCCGGGCATTTAGGAACAGGAGATGTAAGAGTGGGCTGTTTTATCTGAAAACATCTTTAGTTATTATGAGCAAGACATTTTTAATAAAATTTGACAAAAATAAATAAGATTCCATGGGCTTTGCTTTTTACACATAAGCTCATATTTCACTAATGCTTTTGACCAGAGGGTGTTTGTTTAATTAAATGATGGTCTTGGGATTGTATCTGAGATGCCACTTCCAAACTAAATAAAGGAGGGGATATTTTTACACAAGTAACTCAATTGCTATAATTAACTGAATAGAAGTAAATTGTAAAATCTCCTCTTTTGTGTTGAATGTCCGTGTCTCTATTCTGCAGCCCATACTTACATATTTATTGTATCCGTTTAGAAGCATTTTCCAGTGTGGGGGTAGGGGACTTGCGTGCTGCTGCATCCAGCCAGACCGTAACATCATCACATACTTGAAAATACAGGCTTGTGATGGGCTCTTGGGCGAGAACGCAGGGCACTCTTGTTCTCAGGCATGCTGAGCGGGCATGATTTTCAGAATCTCAAGCAAAGTAGAAATTGAACGGAAACCTAGGGGCCTTGCATTTGCAAGAAAATCTCCGACAAATTGCTTTCCTCTCTGGGTCTGAATCCTGACTTAAATCTGTGGCTGGCGATGTCTCTTTTGCAGATTTATCAGGGAATTAAAAACAGTAGTGGACATGGAGGGTTGGACGTGCAGTTGGTGAAGGCACAAAGAGGTGAAGAGAAGCGAAGTTATAAATGTAAATACTTGAGAGACACATGAAGACGCACGAGGAAAGGGCACCGGGGCTTCTTTTCAAGGGTGTAGAGGGACTGAAGTGTGGCCCAGCTGGGAGGTGGAATCGGTAACAACACGATGGATCTGGCTGCATGTGCTTGGGGATACAGACAGGAAAGCCCAGAGTTCATTCCAGATACAAAGTCAAGCAGGGATGCAGCCTGTCTCCTGACGGGGACATGAGGCCATGGGGCTAGCCCAGGAAAGCCCAGGCAGAGATCACAATAGTTGTGCATTGTAGTAACTGCTGACTTAGAGAGGTTTCCTTTATTTCCAGCACTTCACTTTTTACGGTGAAGTTCTGTGTGCGTATCACTTTGTTCCTGGGGCTCCTTATGGACAGTGGGGTTGTTATTACCACACTGTCTGTGATTTCTGAGCACCTGTGTGCAGAATGTGCACAGTTAATTTGAGAGAACTCAGCAGAGCTGGGGAAGCAGTGGGGAAAGGGCGAAGGCACATCCGGAAAAGGCAGTGAAGTTGAGATGAAGGGGTTTAAGCATACCCAGCACACCCTTTGCCTGATTCCCATTTTTTTTTCTGGCATTGATCTTGACTATTCAGGTGCCAAAGCAAGACAGGGGGGTGAAGAAAGAAAGAGGTCGAGGATGAGAAGAAAGGAGTATGGGGGCTGCCATCTTGTAATTCTTGTAACCACCCCAACCCCCCTGACCTGCCCAAAACAGTGTGTAGTGAGTGCTACCCATTTTTGTCATATGAATAGATGGGCACCTCCTTGGTCAGTGACAGCTGAGCTTGACCTGACAGTAACCCCAGCAGAAAGGTGTTATCAGTCCAGGTGAACAGGTGAGAAGGAGATGAGCAGTGACAGCCCACCCAGTCGGGGGGCGGGGGGAGGGTCACATTCTCAACTCACTCCCACACAGGGGCAGAGGGCAGGGAAGGGCAGGAAGTGAGGAACTCGGGAAAATAAAGGACAAAGCAGAAAAACGAACTGCCTGGACCAGTAGCAACAGTCTAAAGAAACAAAAAAGATCAAAGCGTATTACAGAATTTGTGGCTCATCCTATTCCCGCTTTGGGTTCAATGTAATTAGTTTTATGCTGCAGTGTTTTATAGGTTTTTGTCATAAGTTCCCTGCTGTTGTGTCTAGGGCTGAGACTCCATCCAAACATTCTCATTATGGCCATGCAAAAAAATCACTTTAATGTCCATACTGCTGTGGCCAGCCCACTCGGTCTCCATCTATTCTGCCACATGTTCCACGAGATAATGCTTAATCCGAGGTCATTACAAATGGGAAAGGAATTCGAAAACCACATGTGGTTTTATTATTCCCTGAAACGGGTAACACAGCTCAGGATGTGTCGCCTTTAGAATGTCCGAGGGCCTGAGTCATTTTTTTTCCTTCCTAATGCAAAGTCCCTTCGGATTACTCAGCTGGTGTCCCAAAGCAGGACCACACAAGGCCCTTACTGGTTAATTTTGCTTTGGCAAAGCTGTTTTTGAATAATCTGGGATTTTTGGCAACCAAACAACAAGCTCACATTAAAATTAACAGTAGATTCAAAAGCTTCATGTAAATTTTGTACAATCCTGTTTCCTCACAACTCCTACAGCGCTTTGGGGAATTCATAATGTCGACTTTGGTAGAAAGGGCAGGCATGTTATTTCAGAAATATGACATCATTCCTCAAAGCATGCTTAATGTAACTAAAAATAAACGTGGAGCAGTTTTGTTCTGCATTAGGGTAAAGGAAGGGAAGTCGTGTCGATTGGTCTGATTGTTAATAAATGTGGCCCGTGGGTGAATTCTTCCCCGGGCCACCCACGTTGACGCTGGAAGAGCTAGTGGTCCTTCCCCGGGATTAATCTGTATCAGGCTTTGCAGGTGGAGCTGGGGGCCCATGCGTCCTGTCTTCAGCCAGCAGGAGGCAGGAGACACCATGGGACAGACATCTGGGAGGTGGCCTTCGGAAGCATCAGGTCACCCCGAGGAAGCTGGAGTCTGAAGGAGGAGGGACGTGGAGGGAGGGAGGAGGGGCAGCTTTCCCTCTGCATCCGGTGTCAGGGTGCCCTCTGACGCCACAGTCTGCTTGTGCCCACGTCTCTCAGTCCTCAGCACCTGCACATTCAACCAGCACATTCAACCAGCCTCATACCGGAACACAGGTGCTGAGCCTGAGGGTACAGGGGTTGACGGTGGCCACATGAGGGAGCTCAGGTGCCGAGGCTGGAGCCCAGTGTGGAAGGTGGGCTGCCGGTGGAGTCAGTTGGAGAGGGGGTGCTAGAGAGAGCCAAGAGTGAAGGGCAGAGCCCGAACGATCTCACAAGAAGTGTGTGTTCTGTCTTGTTTCTCTGTGTATTTGGGAGCCACGATGTCAGTTCCCTGAGGGTGTCAGCTGTGAGTGTTCGCTCAGATTGAGGTGTCTTCATGAAAGAAATACAATGTGATGGTGACCTCATTCGCCCACTCTGCAGGTGGTCACTTGCCCTGGGAAGGAAGCCAAAGGGTCAGGACCTGTTCCCTAAACCACGTGGCGATTAGGGTCACTGGCAGACCAAACATGGGAGAGCAGGACGCGGGCTCCCTGGTTTGAGATGGCGTGTCACTGGCCAGAGGGCCGGAGCTGCAGGACAGCCCAGTGGGAGGTGGGGCAGCAGATGAGGCGGTCAGAGGACCAGGAAACCGGGACTGGAGCAAGGGGCTGGGGGTGGGAGTCCAGGGAGCAGGCAGAGCCAGCACGCACATATTCGTGTGTTCAACCGCACTTCCAGAGTGCTCACGGCCAACTGAACAGACGCAGCTTCGCTGTCCTGGATGAACAGGATAGCAGGTTGAGATGAGCATTGTACCAATAAACCACTGACGATCGGACGATGGCAGGTGCAGTGGAGAGGGATGAGGTCATTTAAGGGGGATGAAAGTGCTGGGGATAGCTGTGGGGTGTTGATATTTTTTATAGGGTGGCTGGGAAGCCCTCTTGAAGATGACGTTTGAGTGCAGCCATAAAAGGGGAGGGAGTAGGAATTGCCATCTGGATAAGATAGTTCCATACACAGAGGAGGGCGAGTGCAAAGGCCCTGGGGCAGGGGAGTGGCTTGATGTTTAAGAGCCGAAGGTTGCCCAGTGTCTTGGGTGGAATGAGCCTGGAGAGGGGAGGCAGAACCCAACAGACAGTGAGTGAGGAGGAAAGGGGCTGGGACTCGGGGTCAGCACCCTGACTTTCCCTGAGTGTCATGGGAAGCCACTGGGACACATTGTCTCATCTTCAGCTCCCCATTTTACCTTGATTTGCCCTGGTTTCTGTAGCCACACATTCCTCAAGACTCCTAGTGTCGCCTGTGGTCTTCTCTCCTGGTTTTATTCAGATATTGGGTCAGCATTTCCTTTCACATGTAGTCACGTATGAACGCACAATTGTTTGTGAAAACAGCATTTGTCTTTGAATAGTCATTCCCAGAAAGGCCTAGGTGAGGGAAGAGGAGATGCCAGGGCAGGTGGGTGGTGGGAGGGCTGGGCGAGGTGGAAGGGCAGGGGAGGGGATGCCCTAGGAAAGCCCAGAGAGAAAGAGGGCGTAGAACCAGCAAGCCGATGTAGGAAAACGTATTTATCATGTTCTTTCAGATAGAAAGTTGTGATGGAGGCTTTTATCAAACCTGACAAGATAAGGAACACGGGGTCTCCTGAAGAGAAGGCTGTCCGCGAGATTAGCACAGAGATGTGTGGCCTTCTGCAGGCGGCAACGATAATGGTGCCACCTAGCACGCCATCCTGCCCTGCTGCCCTGGGTCCCCCCTCTCCCCTGATTGCTGTCCATAGCAACAGGGGATGTTTCAGGGAGTGGCAGCAGACAGCTGTGCGGAATCTGTCCAGGCGGGGACAGCTGACCGACCTGCGGCTGCTCCCATCGGTGGTAACGGTTCATTCCGACTCCGAGTCACAAAGACACCTAGTATGCCGAAAGAACGGCGTGGACTGTCTTCTGCATGCCTGGCACACGTGCAGCCGTGGGCTCGTACACCAGCCGCCTGCTGGGAAGAGGGGCCACAGATGAAGTGCGTCCCCTTAAAGCAATAGTGCTCACTGAGTGAGCTGGAAAACAAAACCGATATTGAACAAAACATTTATCAACAGGAAGAAAGCTTCAGTTTATAGGTAGTTCAGTCGACTTTAGAAGAGCTACTCTTTAGAAATCGAGGAAGTGGGCAGAATACAGGATTCTGGCTTGAGTAACAGCTACAGGTAAACACTTTATGCAGAGGTGCAGTAACAACATGAGACGTGGTAAAGAGAATGCACTAGAATAGCTCCTTTTCTTTTGTGTAGAGAAGAAATCACACCCCTCCAATCTACACTCCGGTGAGGGCTGTGCGTTCTCAAACACCAGATCATCCCTAAGCTCCTTCCATCTGCTCTCTCCCTCACCATGGCTGGTTCTTTTCCTAGATGACCTCCGTGGAATCTGGCGCCCCCACCCTATCCTTTTCTGCTCCTTGCCCACTGTGTTTCATCACAGGGCTCACTTCTACTTTGCATATTATTAATCTCTGTGTTTCTCCCGCCTCCCCATTATGGAAATATAAGCCTCATAGGAGCGAGCTGTTGCTTGTTTAACTGCTATAATTCTGGCATACTATGGTGTCTGAACGTCGAATTAATGTATTTTACATCTCTCACATATGTTTTTGTTGATTTGCATGTTATTTATGTTATTTCTTCTCTTGGGCTCCGTGAGAACACAATTTGAATGGTTCTGATGGCTAATGTATATCTAAGGTACAAACAGAATAGTGCTTAAAGAAAGTGCATCCCCTCGCAGCTTTGGCAAGGACATTGTATACCAGTGTTTGGGGCACAGGGATGGGGTCGCAGAGGGCCTGAGAGCCTGTCCGTGGCTGAGACTTCCTTAGGCCCAGTGGCGAGGGGAGAGAGGTTGGGTAGAGATTTCCCCGAAGAGAGATGTTGCCACGGGGAAGGGGTAGCAGGCTCACAGCCTTCCCACCCAGCCTGGGGAGGCGCTCAGAGCCTCCGAAGCCCAGGCTCACAGAGCAGTGTCTACAACGCCCCGACGACAAGGCAGCAGGGATGTGCCTGTAACATTGGCCTGCGCTGGTCGAGCTGGGTGGGTGAGGGACTGGAGAGAATGTTCCAGAGAACACAGCTGAACAAAGTGGCAGGACGACAGGTTAGGGTTGAACTGGCGCCTCTTCCGTAGGGCCTGCTCCAAGGGTGGGGGGAGCCAGAGCCTCAAGGAGTGGGGGAATACAGGACCCCTCGAGGCTGTGGGAGGGGGCGTGATGGACCACTTGGTACAGAAATGCATTTAGCCGGGTTAGGAGGCCCTTTGCAGAGTCTGCTCCGATGGGACTTTTCAAAGAGCCCCACGGGAGAAAGAGTGAGCCGACCCACCTGGCAGACCCGCAGGGCTCCAAGCCACCCAGCCAGGTAGGAGCAGCCCGTCCACCTGCCTTTCCCTCTCAGTGGTATTGGTTTGTGTGAGTCAGATTTCAGCTCCTACTTGGGGAAGCAAGGGGAGAGCAGATGCTGCCCACCCCTCCCTCCTGGGAGGCAGAGAGCCTCTGACTCCTGGCCTTAGGGGGAGTGACCTGGCAGCAGCAACCAGAAAGCTGACCTTCCAATGAAGATTGGAGGCTGAAATTTATTTAATGATTTCAGATGCTCTTAGTCCAATTTTAGAATTGCAATCATGTTTTGTAACGTAAAGTGACCTGAGGGCTGTGGTTGTGTAAGAGCGAGCAGAAAAATCGTGGGGTTTACCCGAATTCCCGTTCCAAAGCTACGAAGGGAGATTCCTTGCATGAAATAGTCCCCTCCCCCCACTATTCTTTTAAAAAAATGTGTCTTGACATGCCATGAATTAGGATTTAAACACCTCTCCTGTTACATTGTTTTCTAATGTTTCTGCAGACACTTTAAAAATAACTCCCCGTGCAGATGAGAGCCATGCTGTGCCGGAGTGTGGCAGGCTGATCCAGCAGTCACTCACACACGCCCGCTCTCTTGCTGGAACCTGCTGCTTTGGAGGCTTGCAAAGCTACCTGATCATTTTCCCTGCCTTCCTCGCGGCTAGGGGTTGCCTCGTGATCCAGTTCTGGCCAATGGGAGAGAAACAGAGGCCTTTTGGGAAAGCTCTTGTTTTCCCGATAAAGCAGACAGACCTGTTCCTGTCCCCTCTTCTCCCTGCCTTGACTGTGGGTATATTCCAGCTGGTGCATTAGCCATTTTACAACAGGAAAGTTCCAAAACCTGGATGGCGTTCTCGGAGTTGAGAAAAGGCCTTCCTTCTCTTGACATGTGAGAAGAACAAACCCTGACCAGTTTAGCTGCCGCTAGTCTGGAAATCAGAACCCACACGCGCGCCAAACCTCATTGACCGATGTTCGGAGTGAAGTGGGTATTTACCTACAAGCGGCCATTTGTTCAACTCTCCAACACTTTAGTTAACACCTAACCCAATAACTTGCCCAGGACACATGTTCACCAAGTACCTGAGCCTAGTTTCACATCTAATCTCAGAGGAAAATGGGTCAAGAAGAGAAATAAAGGGAGAAAAATCCCAGTTGCCTTCAGAAGACAGGTTAGGGTGAGTGTGGCTGCTTCCGAGAGGAGAGGAAAGGCCTTGTGAACCATTCTTATGGGGGAAGGGAGCTACCAGCTCCCAGGGCAGTGCTTTACATGGGCCTCTGACCCAGCGGAGCTTTCTAGGGGGACACTGACACACCTCATCCACACCTACGGTAACACACAGGGGCAGGAATTGGGACCATGCACCCTGTGGTAGAGGTGGCTGCTTGCTCCCCCTCTATTCCCTTCCTCCTGATCATTGAACTGTGAGTGTATCTGGGCACCTAATCACCTAGAATAAAGACTAAAAAAAAAAAAGATACAAAGGACAATGCAAAGTACTGCCCTTGCAGTGAATACAAGTTAATTATCATTAATAACATGTGCTACACGCTATAATACTAGTGTGAGTCTATGAGGTACAAGTTGTATGGTCAGGAGCCCCTGGAGGAGCAGATGAGAACTGTGGAGGTGGTGACGGGGTTGGGGATGGGGGACCAGGACTTAGGGGTGTGTCCCGTAGACAGTGATGAGAAGAGAACTGCTGGTACGTGGGGACAAGGCAGGTAAGGTACGTGGGGACAGCTGGACCATGCGGAGTGGTTGTCTTCTGTAAGCCTGGTGGTTTAACATTTAATAGTGCTCGGTCCCTGGAGTTCACATCCGGGCTCTCCCAGTTCTGGCCGTGGAAGTACAAGTGTGGTGTTGAGCTTCATTTCCCCTACCTCAGAACAGAGGTTTTATCTACTTCTAGGGGTTGTTGGGAAGATAAAATGAGCAAAATCACAAATGGCTCTTAGTAGGTGCATGGCACCATGCAGGGTTCATGTCTGCGGAGACAGACTGCATGATGGATGGCGGGGTGGCCTCAGAGGAATCTCACAAGGCTCACTGGGGCTAAATTGTGATGGGCCTTGTACGCCACGCAGAGTAAGTTGAACTTGATCCAGTAGTCACTGGGCCTTGTATGCCACGCAGAATAACTTGAACTTGACCCTACAGTCATTTTGGAAAATTCTGGTAGGATCTGGGGCGCCGCACTAAGTCAACAATGGCCTCATTGGCCAATCCTATGGTCACTTTACCTACGTGACACTTGTCACTGCCAATTTTCTTCTTGGAGCTTTTCACTGCATCTCACACGCACCATTTGTTCTTGGTTGCTTCCTCTTTTAAGTCTTATCTGCGTCTGAGTCAGCCTCAGTCCAACTGCCTAAGGAATCTTTGTGTGAGGTTAATTGTTATCATCTGATCTGATTAAACTCGGGAGGTGGCTGCCCACCCCCCTTCAGGTAACCCTGCATGCGGCATGAAGGAGACTCCAGGACCCCCTTCCTGCAGACTCCTCTCTGATCACGTTCCCTATGCCTTTACATGGATTCTGTGCTATGGTACGGAACTGCTGGGAGGTCTTCAGCTCTATCGCAATTTTTTGACTTCCTCACTTTGCATGGGCTGTTTGCTCTCCCTGGGAGATCTTTTTCCCTTCTCTATTCGGCTTGTGGTTTTAATGCATTCTTTAGGACTTCACTGAATGCCATGCCCACAATATCCTTATCTTTTCACTTTCAAGTTAAACAGCCTGGGGCCGACTTATTAAACAATGGAATAACAATTTGTTAGCCTTTTGTCTCTGCTGCACTGGTGAACATTCTCCGGGAGGGACTCTTATTGTTGCCCTGTGGCCAAAGCCAAGCTACCAGGCACATTCCGTTTCCGAAGGTCGTGATGCATCGTTTCGGGGGAGGTTAACTCGCAGCCTGCACCGGTGCTTCCACACTGCAGCTGGTACAGCATGTGGGGCTGAGAATGGACCAGAATAAAGGGAGCCCAATTATGAGTTAAGAATTTTTACATTGGGTTGGATTGACGTTTGGATTATTCCTCTAGATAGGATTTTCAATTATAAAAATGAGTCCATTTCAGGAATGGGAAGGGACTGGAAGATTTTTGTCTCCTAGGAGTGATGGGAAAGCTAGGGCCCATGCCATGTTGAATGTGTCATCCAGGAGAATGGACAGAAAGAAACACGCCCTGACCAGTGTGGTTCAGTTGGTTGGGCGCTGTTCCACAAAGCGAATGGTCGTTGGTTCAATTCCCAGCCAGGGCTCAGGTCTGGGTTGAAGGTTTGGTCCCCAGACAGGGTGCATACGAACCAATTGATGTTTCTTTCCCTCTCTTCCTTTCTTGCTTCCCTCCTCTCTAAAAATAAATAAATAAAATCTATAAAAATTTTAAAAAAAGGAAGAAACACTGGGGCGAGTTAAAACAGGGTCACCAGAAGGAATAACATTGTTTTCTGCTTCTATTGTGTTGATCCAACTTATGCAATAAAACAACTTTATTTGCCTATCTCTACAACTGAAGTGAGCTCAAAGGATGATTGGGTGACTCCCCATTTCTTCCTGGACTTGGACTCACTCTGAAAGAAGGGACTGGAGCTGTGGATTCTTGCAGTTATGCATTTGACAATGTGCTCCTAAAGAGAGGATCAAGGCTCGGCTAAGCATTTCTTAAAGTTTTTGCAAATTTTCTTCTCATCCTAAAGAGTGGTAAAAGTTCATGAACAGAGATATTTACTGAAGTTTGTGAATTTCTGAAAAATTAAAATACCCATGTAAGTTAAACAGCCTAAGATATGTCTTCTCAATGGAAAATTAAGCAGTTATTAGAAACGAGATTTCAACAGTGATAACAATATTGAAAATACTATGTGCCCACAGTATATAAGTACTTACATCATATTAAAATCTCTTAAATTAATGGGAATATATTAAAGTATTTTTTGTATTGGGGTGTTCGAATTATGAATAATGTTTGAGCTTATTTCTAGATTTTTGTATTTTTCAAATATTCACTCCTTCTTTTCTCCTTCTCTCCTTTCTTCCTTCCCTCCCTCCTTTCTTCTTTCCATTCACTGAGTTTCTATTCTATGTTAGAGCCTCTTCTCGGCTGTGGGAAGCCATAGTCAACAAAAAAAAACGCCAGTTCTACATCTGATTTTGTGGCCGTTGGGGGATGGATTGGACTGGGTTAAGTGAGGATGGAGAACAAGTTGGAGGCAATGGTACCAAGTCCAGGTCAGGGATGATGGAAGCACAAGTCACACCAGTTGCTCTGCCCTGCTGCTTCTCACAGAAGCTCTTTCTGGGTAATTCCATCTTCCTATTTCAGGCTTCTGCTCAAATGTGACTTCTTCCAAAGGAGTTCTAGCTCTTTTACTCTCCTACCTTGTCCTGCCTAACTCCCACCCCTTTTTTAAATAGTGCTTACCCCTACCTGGCTGGTGTCATAGGATGAACTGATGTGTTACTGGTCTATTTGTTTATAGTTGTCTTTCTTCCCTAGAATATAAGCATGAGATGGGGACTCTGCTTTGTTTATCGTTGTATTCCTATCATTTAGAAATGTGTCTATTTGGGACCTAGGAAAGCTTTAATAAATAGTATCTGAATGATTAAACAAACGATTGCTGAGTCTATATTTTTAGCTTGGCCATCTCTCCTGAGCTCCAGATTTGTAGATCCCATGCTGACAAACCCTTTAAAGTGACTCCTGAGTATCTTTGAATTCCAAATGTTCAAAGCTTCTTATGATAGGCCTCCTTCCCCAACCAAATCTGGTTCTTGTGAAATCCTCTCTATCAAGATCACTTGTCTTTCAAGTCTTCAACTCAACACATTGATTCCTTTCGTACCATTTCTAGGAGAGTGCATGAGGAAGCAGGTCGATGGGGGGTGGAGGGTGTCAAAGGAGTTAGGCGGGAAAGATTGTCCTGGGGTTGATGTGTCATGACACAGTAGCAAGGAGTGACAGCTCATATTCTTTCTACATGTTGATATTCTAATGCATTTTCTTGTACAGTCTCATCTGATTGAGAGTTGTCTGGCCTGGTATTTACATTGAAATAGCACATTCTCTTCTGACTGATGGAACGTGCTTGCTTGTTCTAAGTCGGAAAGACCTGCATAATGTAAAGCATTCTCTCTCTTAAATGTGGTTACAAGAAAGGGATGGAACCGTGTGAGGGCATTCTGTATACTTATTACTGATAATATTTTTTGATAGCGGAGGGGGAGGAGAGGTGATTGAAAAACAGTAATTGATATGATTTTGGGAGTGTCAACACTAAAGCTTAATTCTATTCAGGGTATTTAAACAAGAAGCACATATGTTTACTTATTCACAACATAACGTTTGAATTGTTTTAAAAGACGTTGCCATTTTTTTTTTTTTGTCGTGTGTCTCATTCACACCTGTAAGAAATAAACCAGAGGAAAGGCCACTCTCTGAAGCTTCATCAAACCACACACACGTTCGAATGACAAGGCAACGCTAGTTAGGCTGGAGCGATCTCATAAACTCTGAGGCTCAAGTTTCTGATTTCAAGGAGCTTGTAGGCGTGATGGAAAAACTTAGGGTACCAGCAACATAATATCACTAAAATAAATCATGTGTGTATTTTAACATGTCATAGGATATTTTTACGTGTATTCTCATCTATAACGTTCCTACTGGCACTCCTTCGTCCAGCAAACTGAATCATTGAGCATACTTTTGTGCCTTAAAAACTACAGGAAATGAAAGCGCGGAAGACACTTGGGTGTTGCAATCTCCACGTTCCCCTCCTGTACTTAAGAGGGTAAATCTTATCTGGAGATGCTTCCAGAGATTAGAAGTCATCAGAGCTGAAGGAGCTGTAGGCCCTAGTGCATGCTGGACGCCATCAGGGGAAATACACATCTCCAAACGCACTGTTTCGCACCTAAGGTTATTAAGCGTTCGAGGTTGTGCAGGCACTGCAGGAGTGGGCGGGGCGAGGCGGGTGGGGCGGGGCCAGGAGGGCCCAGCGGACTCTAGGTCCCTGGTCCAGGCAGGGCGGGGCCTGGTGGGCGGGGCGGGCGCTCCGCTAACGGTCTGTGCGGGCGGGCGCGTGCCCGCGCCAGGCGCCTCCAAGGCCCTTGCTGGCCGGGAGCGCGCCCTCGCCTGCCTCGGCTCCTCCCGCGCGGCCAAGGCTTCCTCTTGCGTTTGCACCGCGGCGCCGGAGGCTGCTCCGGGGGCTGCGGCCGAGCACGGCGGGGCGGTGCCTGTGCGCGCCATGAGGATCCCGCCCTCCGGGCCCGCGCCGGGTCTCTCGGTGCCGCAGGGCCGGCGTTGACCCGGCGCCCGCGCGCCCGCGGCGAGGACTCAGGCGATGGGGGGCAGGTAACCCGGGCCGGGCCGGCGCCGCGAGGGTCCTCGTCACCAAGACCCCGGGAGGTGGGGCGCGTGTCGGACAGGCGCGGGCCCCGCGTGGCCCCCACTGAGGGTCCTTTTGCCTTTTGCGCAGGTGGCTGCGGGTGACCGTCCTCCCCGGCTGCGTGGGCTGCAGGACCGTGGCCGTCCTGGAGTCCTGGACAGTGCGCGACATCAAGGAGCGCATCCGGGCCGAGACGGGCTTCCCGGCGTCGGAGCAGCGGCTGTGGCGCGGCGACAGGGAGGTACGGCCGGCCCCTCGTCCCAGCGGGCGGGTGGGTGGGCCTGCCGCCGGCAGGGGGCGGCGGGGGTTTACTCTGTGTCATTAAATGGGCGCCCTGGAAGTGATGCTTGGCACATACGCAAGCACGACTCGGGTGTGTTCCTGTCATCGTGAGTTTTACTGATTTACCATTCAACTTGGCAGTCCCCCCGCCCCCATTTTGTCTGAATCTTCACTTCCTGAAATTAAGATACTTTTTTTTCAGGTGCATTATAACCAGAGGGTGTCTTGCTTTGTTTTGTTTTGCTTCCTTGTTTAGAGACATCATTGAAGTGACTTAATCATTACTCATATTTTTCTAATGGTTATACATTGAACACTGATACATATCTTAACCTTTTTATGTCTTAGAAGTACCCCCCCAAATTTTGAATCACAGAAATTTAGACTGAAAGGATCTTCAGACATAATTCAATGAAGAAACTGTTAGTTTGAGGAGTAAATTCATATGAAAACTTCTAAGGTGGAATTGAATGACTTAGCAGATGGAAACTTTGGGAAAGAGGGGGTGTTCCATATTGTTGTGTGTACCCTTTAAGATTGGTGAAAATACTTAAGGAAGGAGTCACATGGAGACAGATCACCGAAAATTAACCTATTCTTTTAGCCTACTAAATATATTGACTTTTTATATGATAAAAGAACATCATTTCCAGGATTTAAAAGAGGCAAAAAAGAGTTGAACCGATACGCAAAGAATACTTGAGCCGCAAAGAACGACACCTGTAGTATGAGATTCCCTTACGGTCCAGTGTGAATACAGGTGAAGGGCTTGGTAGCTGTGATTTTTAATCCCCCCGTGTAACCTTGACCCTCTATGTACCTGTGTCCTCTCTCTGGTCACTTGCCCGTTTAGAGCCAGATTTCCCATTAATCCGTTGTTTGTTCCTCCACGGGTGAGTCCTCTTCACCAGTTCCCCAGGGTGTTTGGTGACATGCAGACTGTGACTGAGAACTGTGGACAGACCTGAGGAGCAAAGCTTCTCCATTCCTACTTTTTTCTACACCTACTCCTATTTTTGAACTTTCCCACGTATACTCCTGGTTCTGCACCCACTTCTTTGATTACCCCTTGGGTCCACTTTGTCCTTGTGTCCCCTAGATGTGGTTGTCCCCAAAGGTTCAGTGTGGTGGGTCCTACCATTAGAAGTGTAATTGGAGGTGTCTGTAAAGCATCCGTGTGGGATGGTGATCCGTGTGGGATGGTGGTCCGTGTGGGATGGTGGTCCGTGTGGGATGGTGGTCCGTGTGGGATGGTGGTCCGTGTGGGATGGTGGTCCGTGTGGGATGGTGGTCCGTGTGGGATGGTGGTCCGTGTGGGATGGTGATCCATGTGGGATGGTGGTCCGTGTGGGATGGTGATCCGTGTGGGATGGTGATCCGTGTGGGATGGTGGTCCATGTGGGATGGTGGTGCGCAGAGTGGCTTGGACTGAGTGGGTGGTGGGTCAGGGGTCTAGTTAGGAAACTTACCCTGAGAGGAGATAATGAGGCTCTGGACTGTGATTGTACAGGAACACTGCAAGGAAAGGATGCACAGCAGACCTGGGAAAATATAAAATTATGGCAGTTTGGTACCAAATGGATGGGGGGTGCAGAGCAGGGGGCAAGAAGAAGAAGAAGAAGGCAGAAGGCCTTGCTAAGGATGCTCAGGAGCCTTGAGCAAGATCGGGAAAATACCGGTTCAGTTAGCAGAGAGAAACACGTACAGAGGGGACCTCATGTTGGAGGAAAGGTGGTGACCAGTTTGTGCTCATATGCGGTTCAGCTGACGGCAGGGCATAAAAGAAACCTCTAGGAAAATGCACGGAGAGGTAGGTGACCTAGATCCTACTTCCGGTGCTGCCAGAGTAAGTGAGGCCACATTAATTACCATGTGAGAATCTGCTTTCTGTTTCTAATAGGAGTGGGATCAATGAATTCCAGCCAGCTCTAAGGTCCCTGCTGGGTAGGGGTCTAGACTACGGAGTGGTCCTCCACAGACTGACCTGGGACTGAAGCTCAAGGGAGAGAGAGAGAGGTCAGGGCTGCAGATGCAATCTTGGGAGGTCACTTTTCCCACACATTTCTCCTGCTGTATTTCGTAAATGCACTAGGAAGAGTGTTAACATTTATTGAGCAACTCACTGTGCTCCACACACTGTTCTAGGTATTTTGTGTGTGTACCATCCCATTCACGACTGAGAACAGCCTCGTGAGTTTGTTGTTACTAGCGCATACCCCAGAGAGGTGTCTAATCAGGATTGGGACCCAGGTCTGTCTGATTCCAAAGTCACCGGGCTTTACTGTTCCACACCACAGAGAATCTGTTAGGGTGTCAATTTGGAAAAAAGTACTTTAAAACAGGAGAAGAGCTTAAGCTGTTAAACATGACCTTTCAAGTTCAGGATGGAACTCCCCAGAAAAACCCACAGAGGGCACGAGTCTCTGCTGACGCAGAGAAGGCGGGCGGTGACTTCCACTGCGCAGACAAAGGTCACGGTACCTACCCGAGCCACTGCAGGGGCACCTTTGTGTGAGCCAGTCGCCCACAGCGGTGTCTGTCTCTTCCATGGAGCTCTGAACTGTTGGTAAGAATTCTAAATATTTTGGGGCAGGCAGGAAACAAAAGCTGTTGGCAGCTCCTTGTCACTCTGGTTTGGTTGGCATTGGAAATAGCTAGCGGCAGGCACCTGGTCCTTCGTCCTCTGGGGCACCTACCGTCCTCTTTCTGCCTGCTGCCCTGTTGCTTTTCTTGGCCCAGAAGTGGCATCTGTAAGTTACTGACCTCCTCACTAAAGCTGTTCATTATAGCCGCATGTGTTTCTGGTCCTTTTTCTGACCCACACCAAAGCAAGCCAGGTTTGAAGCACCACTTAACTTTCTCATCTTCCAACTGATCAAAAAGGCCCTTCCTGTCAACTCTTGAATCTTGAAAACTTTGTATCATCAACAACTGAACAAAGGGAGAAATGTTGGGAGATCCAGATTGCAATTAATGTTGTATTGTTTGCTTAGTAATTCAGAGTTACCGTTTCATAGTAAATGAAAATGAGCGTCTCTGATGTTTTGAAGGGAGGCTGCGGTGGGCATGGACAGAAATCCATACATTCAAATTATTTTTAATCATTCTGTTTTAAAAACAAAATATAAAGACTGAAATGGACCACATTTAGGATTTCATTGCCTCTGGAGGTGAATAGGACCAATGTCACTTGGCCTGGTTGGAGGCATTTAAGGTCCAGGAAAGAATGAGGCCCAGGCAGAACCCTCCAATCTCGGCAGACCGCGCTGCTGAGGTTACCTGTGCCGCCTGCTCTCTCTCTGGGAGAGTCACGTCCCCGTAAGTAGGTCACTGATAACAGTCTACCACAGGCGCTCATTGTCAGGCTCACGTAGCTGGCTACGTCTGTCTTCATTAACGTGGGTCTGCTCCTTGGAAGCTTCTTCCTCTCCAGGTGTTCGTTGAGGCCTGGAAACTTCGTGCAGTGCAGCTTTTCTTCCTTCTTCCCTTCCTGCCTTTCTTCCTTCAACTGTACCTGGGCTCTATGGAAAAGACTAGTGAGCCTTGGCTCCTACGTGGCTTTCTTTCAGTGGTTAATTCATTACCAGTAAAATGACAACCGTGCTGACATCATCCAGCCTGAGAACTAGAACGCGGTTGATAGTTGGTATTTACCTCTTTGCTTCTCCCCAGCCTGTATACTGGTGTCTCTTCCCTTACCCTCTGTGTTTACTATTCTATTGCCTTTTTTGTAGCTGTTTTAATCGTTTTATCATGTATATGTGTATATATATGTACACTTTATATGTACACTTATGTCTGTGTGTACATAAATGCCTAAATATACAACCTAGACAATATACTGTTCACTTTTAGTTATTTATGAACCTGATAAGAAGCTTGTTATTCTATATGTAGTAACCTGGAATCAGCTCTTTACACACAATATGTTATGAATATTCATCCAAATTTATGTGCAATTTATTTAGTGTATTTGTTTTTTATTGCTGTATAATATTCCATTATATCAATATGTCACAGAATTTCGGTTGTTTCTAAATTTTTGTTGTTAAAACGGTGTTGCTCTGGTTATTCTTTTAAAAACATTAAAAATACATATGTTTATTGATTTTAAAGAGAGAGGAAGAGAGAGAGAGGGAAAGAGAAACGTCGATGTGAGAAACATCAGTTGGTTGGCTCCCATATGTGCCCTGACCAGGAACTGAACCTGCAACCTTTTGGTGTATGGGACGATGCTCCAACCATCTGAGCCGCACCAGCCAGGGCATGATTTCTCTTCTTCATATTTCCTGTGCAGAGAATTTTTACAGGCTTGCTTTAGGGTTCAGCGGGAATATGTATAGAAAGTTCTCCATAAACTGGGAGCTGTAACATGTTCAGGTTTGGGTGTTAGAAATGGGGACTGGAACGAAGATGACGTACAGAGAGTAAGGACGCCAGATGGAGACTGTTATAAGAATCCAAGACATGCGGGGAGTCGTCTGAACAGTCGGAAGTGGAGAACAAGCCAGCTCTGAGAGAAGCTTCTGGGGGGATATGCTGGGATGCAGAGATCAGCTGGATGTGTGGTTTGGAGAGAGAGAGGACTTTCCCCAGCTTTCTCATTAAAGTGACGAGATCGAAGGTGTCACCAGTCACTGAGACACAGAGTGAACGAGGAGAGATGAGTGGTGCAGGACAGCTAGTGATGCCCCCTCGGGTAGATTGAGCTTTTTAGGAAACCCGGAGGATGTGAGAGTGATGTGGGCAGTAGACAGTCAGGAAAACCACACCTTTGATGTGGTAAAGGACGTCCATCACACCCTATCAAAGAAGCAGAAGGTATGAAGGTGGTTCTCCGGGGGGCTTTTGAGTGACATGCTGCAGACTGTGGACCTGCGAGGAGTTGCTCCACAGCCACACTTACGAGTAGACCCTTAGGACTGGCTTTGGATCATTCACCTTATTTCTCAAGAGGCACTCGATTACATCACTCCTGTGGGTCACGGACACACGCACCATGCCCTGCCCTTGTGGGAAGCAGAGCAGGCACCAGAAAGGACATGAACGGCAAGGGGCCATTCAGGGAAGCCAGTGTCAGGGACGTTCTAGACTGCAGTGGCTCCATGGGCTGGAGTCCTTGTTTCTCCCTCCCTCTGACATGATGCCTCTTTCACGGCAGCATCTACAGCCCTGTCTCCGGACCATGTTTCTAGGACCAACATCCTATGAGATGCTCTTCAGGAATAAATGGAAGAAAACCCTGCTGAAATTTGTGCAATACCGCTTAGTGTAACCCTTTCTCAGAAAGTCGCAATACCTATTAAAATGTTAAATGTCCTAAAACCCAGATTATCCCAATTAATTTAAATTGTTTTGTCCTGGACTACCTGTCATCATGGTGGGGAGCCACTCTGAGCGGTGCGTGTTGGGGGACCGACCGTAGGGTGACTCTGCTTATGTCGGTGGCCCTGAGGCAGCACCACAACTTAACTCATTCTAAAGGGGGTATGTGTGTGCCTTTACTCAGAGTTATTTAAGGGAAAATCTTTTACATTTTTAAATAAAATTGTTGATTGAATTTCCGTTCTTTGAAACATTCACTTCTCCTAGCAGCTCATTTCTTGGTTAGAAAGGTTAAAAAGCATTATATCTTAAGTGGAAAAAATTGTGGTGATGTTTTGCATTTACAGTATTAGAAACTGTATTGCTTTTCATACATTTTATTTATTTGTTTTTTCAGTTACCTGACTGGATCAAGATTGGAGATCTGACTTCCAAAAATCGTCATCTATTTGTGACCCTTCAATCAAAAGGCTTAAAAGGGGGAGGTATAACCTTGACTTCACCCGGAGGTGGGGCTGTTTGCAGTTGAACAGAGACCATGCAGGGAACGTGAAACGCAAGTCTGTCACACTGGAGGGTGACAGCCTGTGACACTGGGGTGTGGAGGGGACGGGGCGGGGCTCTCAGGGCTAGAGCAGGGTGCCGGCCAGCCGAGCTGCCGAGTTGCGGAAGTGTGGGGGCGGTGCTAGTTTGCGGGACTGCGGGGGCTCGGGCTCGGTGGGCAGCGGTGCCCAAACGATGCGAGTAAGTGCGCGGTGGTGACTTTGTCAGGCGCAGATTTATTTTCCTTCTCTCCAGGTCTTTTTTATTCTGTGCATCTGAGGAATTACTTCCCTCCCACTCTCCCTATACATTCCTGTGCCCTGTCCTAAGGGGGCCTGGTCAGTCCGGTCTGAGACTCTCTAGTCTGGAAAGGCCGCAGGCTGTTTGAACCGGACAGCCGAGGACACCGTGACTGTGCTGAACATGTGAACAGCCGGGACCTGGGCTGAGTTTGGGAATGTTCACAAGGTCACGAGCAGCACAGTTATCTCTGGCTTATCAGTGAGCAGCAAGGCACCATTTATTTATTCCATCTTTTTTAGAAAATAGCAACCCCCCCCCCCAAACCTATGCTCTTTGCTTTTGAATTAAAAATCTGTTGTGACATTTAGTATATTTTTGAACATGTTTTTAAAATGGAATTTGTGGCCTAATGAGAATGCTGGGATTTGACCCGACGGAATCCGCGGTCCTTCCCACTGCGTCTTCAGCAGGCGGAGGCTCATCCCCAGGGCTGCGCTAGGACACGCAGTTCTTGCTTGCAGGGTTTTTCTGTGTCTGGGAACCACGTAACCCACCCGTCACAGGCCATGGGGCTTCTGTTTTAGGTCGATTTGGTCAAACGACTCCGCCACTTGTGGATTTTCTCAAGGACATTTTGAGAAGATACCCAGAAGGAGGACAGGTTCTGAAGGTAGGCGCGTGCCGTGTGCGTGTGTGTTTGCTTTGGTAAAAATGAGGCTGGGGAGACGGCCTAGAAGTGCGGCGCTTGCAGCCGAGCTTCTGTCGAGATTGGAACGGCTGCGTGTGTCCCCGGCGCACACGCGTGAGGCTCCAGAGGCCGAGGAGCCCGCCGCTGCTGTCTCGGGCGGGGCTGCTCCGGAGCCCTCTCCGTGTCTCACAATTCTGTAACGTGACTTCACGGGAGCACTGTGTGTGCAGCGGCATTACAAATCCGCCGGCCGGCCACACGGGCGCTGTAACTCAAACCCCAGGGCAGGGGCTGCGACCGTGTGCTCGCCTGGCCCGGGGTGGAGAGCGTGGCTGGGGGGGAGGGTAATTGCTTGGTTGCTTAAAGCTGTTTGTGAGGGATTCTTTTAATTCGAATACACGTACTAAACAAACTGGGCAACCATAAAAGAGAGCAGTTATGGAAGATATCGCAAAGATTAGAGTTTGTGTGTATGCTTCATAAGAAACCTCCTTACTTGTAAAAGTAGATCAGTTATTATGCGTTTTCCTTCTCACTCATTTATTTAGTGCCTATTATGTCCGCTACCTTAGTCCTCACTATATTTTCTAGTTTAGATGGTACGTTTTTAGAAAGTGAGGACTAAGTTTATTTAACTGGTCTTAAATAGTCACGCGCCGACAGGCGCTGGGTGAGGCTTGTGGCATCTCCTGTGTTTTAATAACGACAGGCGTCAGTGATTCACAGCAGGTCCGTCTGCAGAACACTTTCACACTGAGATGTCAGGGATGTGAGGAGGGGGAGAGTGTGGTTCTGGGGTTGCAAGAGGGCAGGAAGGTGGACAGATACCCTCGAAAATGAGGATTTGGTTGGTGGTAACAGGGGTCGAGTGTTACGGACTCACAAGGGAGCGACAGGCCCTCTCGGTCAGCCGGCAGTGGTTCCGATGAGCTCTTGCACGTTCTCATAGTTAGCAAGCAGCTGCCTCTTTGCTTGCTGTGTGCATTGGTGTCCAGGCCAGCTGAACATGGTCTCGTTCCTTGGACGTTTTAGCAGAATCCCACTGTGTTGGATTTAACAGGGCTCTTGGGAATCGCCCGGACTTAGACTGGCACCTTTGGTGATGCTTGCCGAGAGGTCCCAAGTGCTTGAATGACTTGCCCAAGATCATGTGCAAACTGGCACATTTATTGCCTCCTCTCAGAATAGGTCTGAAGGAGATCCCATTCTGGGTTTTGTTCCACTTGGGACTGATCGTGGGAGCCTGGGACTTGGGACTTTGTCTCCAGTTTTCTTCATTTCTGCCCCTAAAATACACATAGACCAAAATTAGATATCCACATGAAAACAAGATCCAGCCTATAAAGTGCTCTCATTTGGTGAGTTAACATTGTATTTTGCTCCCTATTGTTATTCCTATTTTGTGTGTCATAATAGCCTAATGTAAATAAGATCGCTAATTTTTAGGGATTCCATTAGAATAAATACAGTAGGAACTAGGTCTTAAAAATCCTATGAGAAATAGGCAGTTGCGCTATCGTGGGTTGGGCAGCAGGTGGGTAAGACTCCCCAACCTTTCGGGGTGTACCCAGTGAACTAACTGCCTCACCTGGTCTCAGAATTGGCTCTTCAATTCTGCGCTGTCCCCTTACTCCGTCTAGAGCGGTCTTGTTCCAGGCAGACGCTGTGTCACCTTTCGCTCTGATCAAGGCTTTGCTGTTGGCTCTGCCCTCTCCAGTCCTGGCCCATTCCTGCCCCCGACCCCTGCCCCAGTTTAGTGACACCAAGATGCTGGAGAAGTTGAAATAGAGTTCTCCCCAAAGTTAGAGGTTCGTGAGTGTAATGATACAGCATGAACTGCTGTGTTTCTGAAGGCCCATCCATTTAAAATGGAACTGCCTGCTTGGGCGTGACCTAAGTCTCAGCTCATCCAGCCACTTGTCGTGTGACGACTTTTCCACACGTTAGACAAGGTCTAGAATGAACTAGGGATGATGTCTCCGGAGTGTGTTTCAAGTTCTGAGATTGTGGGCTTGGCTGTAGGAGCTGGGTTATGGCAGAGTCTGGCACTCCCAGTGTGACTTCGGTAGGTGTGCCAAAGTGACAGGGGCTGTTGAGACCGGGGGTTGTTCTGCGGCTGCTGATGGGCAAGCCCTGTAGTTCGTCCTTCCCTTCCTACGTGCAGAGCTTTGACCGCCCGTGCACCCATCACCCACCCACCAGGCAATATCTCTACCTTTTCAGTGAAAGGAAGTGCTGACCTTCAGTAAACTTTCACTTAGGACAGGAGGGAGACATGCTTGTATCTCAGGTTCACAGGAAGGTGGCATACTGTACATGTAGACTGATACATTATTTTCCTAAGAGAAGGGTAAGCAAATGATAACTAAAGGTCTTTCTTGGTAACTGCTTGAGAATGGGTGCTCGTCCCAGACAACAGAACAATCTGTGCGGTGTGTGGACCAGGAGCAGTGTCCTTTGTCGGGAGGCTTTGGGTGGATTGTAAAGGCAGAGCTGTAAATAGCACAGGGTTTGCACTATGGGTAGGAGCAGCAGGTGTGAAACAACGCACCGTGGGCACGTGTAATTGAGGGAGGACTCGTCTTTCCGGCCACACCCAATGTCTGTGACACGCACCTCCAGTGGTGCCACCGCGGATCTGAAGTAACGATGCCAGCAGTGGGCTGCCTTTGCAGAAATGTGGTTACTTTTTAAATGTTATAGGTAAGTGTGAAGATGGGCAGTAGACTCACGCATTATGAAATGCTGTTTTTTGTGTATTTCTTGACTAGGAATTAATTCAGAATGCAGAAGATGCTGGGGCCACAGAAGTTAAATTTGTGTATGATGAGACTCAATATGGAACAGAGACTCTTTGGTCGAAAGATATGGCGCATTATCAGGGTAAGACTCAATATTTAGGGACAAGTTTTGTGTGCTAACAGATGGTTTTTGGTGATTTACAATATTCTGTTTCATGAATAGTCTAATTACCACTTACACGTCACTTCTTGGCATACTTCATTCCACTTCCTCAGATGTAGGCACATGAGAAGAGGCTTCTGAGGTTCTGGAACGTTCCCCATCATTCATTTGGATGGATGTTACGCAGGCCTCTTCCTTTTGTAAGGATTCATCAAGCTGTGCACTTAAAACTTGGTACTCTGTTGTGTGTACAAGATGGGGTAAAAGTAGGTTTCCGGTTGTTTGTGTGGAAAATAATACAATAATTAATAACAATTCAAGAATAATTCTATTTCACGCACTCACGACTATAAATCTACTGTTGCCCCACCCTGTGTGTTACACTTCAGGAACACTTTCAGACAAAAGTGTTAAGTCTTTTAAAGTACGATGAGTTACTGTAGCTGAACATAGCAAAAGAATATTAGAGAGTCCGAGGATGTATCTCACAAAGTAGAGTTCCAAAAATATTCTGTGCAGAGTTATTACTTTTTAAAGGAACTACTTGGGAGACAGGATCTTTTAAATTATATTAGCAATGCCTTATAAGGTGATTATTAACTTATTTAAAGGATTATTGTACCCCTCTTGAAATAATATGTTAACAAGATTTCTTCACATAGAAAGTCTCCGTAGTATATTTACAGGTAATCTTATTTGCAAAAAAATTTTAATGTACTGTTTAGGAACAAGTTGTACACAGTGGTCCACTGTGACTGATTTCCTCATTTGCTCCATGTTTTGGGTGTTTAAATACCATAACACCCTTAACTTTGCCTTTTCGAATTTTTGGCCCACAGTGCTCTATTTCTTCTGCTGGTAATTTTTACCATGAATCCGTGTTTTATTTTTGCTGTGAAAACAGTCGGAATTATAGTGCAGGATTTGGTCATTCCCCTCACTTTACGTTTTCCCATCAAGTAAGCCTCTGTCTGTGGAGCAGGCACAGTAAGGCCTGAACCCTCAGAGCACCGCCCTGCACGTGCGTGCGCGTGTGTCCCCACCGCAGGCGCGGCCCTCTACGTGTACAACAACGCGGTGTTCACCCCCGAGGACTGGCACGGCATCCAGGAAATAGCAAGAAGCAGGAAGAAGGACGACCCACTGAAGGTCGGCAGGTTCGGAATCGGGTTCAATTCCGTCTACCACATAACAGGTACAGTGCTTGGTTTCGGTGGCGACATTGAAAATTACGTTAGCCTGTAGTTTCTAATTTATTTGGTTAACTTCAGAGGTGATATTGTTTTAAAAGGCATCTTTTCCAAATTTGTTTTGTCAGTGGCAAGAAGTATGTCAATGAAATATTGGTGTGTCTTGAATTTTCAGGAGTTACCATGGTAACCACGACAAAGTTTCATCACGTGATGCTTAAAGTTAGTGCCATCATGATGTGGTGTAATTGGTGTAATATTTGAGGGGAGACCCCAAAAAACAGGATTATCTTATGGAGGGTGGGCCCCTTGTAGTGTAGGCTCCCCCCCAAGGTGAGCGCTCTAGGAGCTCATCTGTGTCAGTGCACCAGCTGGCGTTGTGGTGAGAGGCTGCGTTTGGCCTCCATGAATTTTTTGAAGACTCTTTCAGTGCATTTGCCCATGTCATGATGGGAGACTTACCAGCGCACCTGCCCACAGAGTGATGAGTGTTCAGCAGTTTTTGACCAAAATCGGCATGACCCCCGTGCCCCACCCTCTGTATTTATCCAATCTTGCCCCAAGCAACTTTGTTTTTGTTTCCCTGGGTGAAAAAAGTCCTCACAGGGAAATGTTCTGTGGATGTGGAAGAAATGAAACCAAAAACAGCAGAAGCACTGAAAGGCATCCAAATTGACGAGTTCAAAAGCTGTTTTGAGCAGTGGGGAAAGTCTCGATGGGTGCATTAGGTCAAGTGGAGAGGACGTTGAAGGTGACTGGCGTTTAAACATGTCAGAACAAATACACGCCTTTTTATAGATGAATTCCGGCTCTGTGGGGGCTCTCCCCTTGTGTTGTCACTTTACGTGGGGTTTGAAACGCAGCTCTTGAAGTGCCACAAAGTTCTTACTCTAAGATATTTTACACTGGAAATGTTTGAGTCAGGAAGACTTATTCTCACAGATTTCCTTGTACGTATTTTTTAAATATCAGGAGGTTAAGAGGAAGTATAATATCGAGTGGTATCTAATAACTGACAAAGTGAAGATCTTTGAGGTGATCCTGGGTTCCCTCCCTTTTTCTCATACAAATTTTGCTCTTAAACTTATGAGTATTTTAAAGATTACTTTGAAATCATGTTCTGAATGTAGGAAGAATCTGAGGTTTCTGTTGCAGAGTTACCCCAGGAAATGCGTGTGACTCTGCGTAGACGTCTCTGGAAGTACATGCATGCTGTTCTTCAGAATCAGAGCCCTTAGGGTTTACTACACTCTGTGATAAAAATTTGACAGAATTGGACCTGGTTAGAGTTCAGGTTCAAACTGTCTGCGTTTTGCACTTGCAGGAGACGAAGAGGTTGAGCAGCAGGGCTGCAGCCATAGCTGGGGGGTGATGTAACATTTGTCCGAACTGGGACACTCAGGGACTCTGTTCTCCTTGGATGCGTGGCCTAAATTGGGACTGCCCTGGGTGCGTGGGAGTAAGATCACCCTCACAGTAGCCCAGTTTAGTAAGCCTGTTTTTCTGTATTGCACTTACATGATGAGATGTTGTGTAAGTTGTGTTAAGTAATATTATATAATAAAATATTAACTTATAAATTATAACATATAACTATCATACATAAATATTGACATTCATATATTCAGCTGTTTGCAAGATACACCTCAGGGCAATTCTAAAGTCCGTGGGGCACCCCAGTGGACAGCCCAAGCTGGAGACGGCTGTTTAAGGCAGAGGGATCCACTGGGCAGTGTCCAGCTGATGGCCGGCGTGTGCACCGTTCTCCAATCTGAGAGTGTGCTGGGTTCAGGCTCATGCTTTACAGGTGTCTCCCTGGCACCATCTCAGTGACAGGTGTGCACGGTCTGCAGTGGGGGAGTCACAGACCACATTTGTGATTGGGGTAGCAGCTGGCTTGGTGGGTGTCACCTTTCCTGCTTAACATACCTGACAGCTTCAGAGCTGGTGGTTGGGCTCCCGGAGCCTGCAGCTGATGCCCACAAAGAGTGTTAAAGGTGGGCTTCACTGGAGTTGCATCTTCACAGAAGGTCCAGTGCTGTGATCAGCATGCCAGGACCACCCTCACATCCCACCCTGAGACACGTTTCTCGCAGGGGCCGTGCACCAACCACAGGGAATGACACCTGCTGGGAGAAGCAGGGGAACGGAGCTCCTTCCACGCTCCCCTGAGGGCAGGTGCTCAGGGAGGACCAGGGCTGGCGTCTCTCTGCCCCTCTGCCTTCAGGGATCTGCCTGTGTTCTGAGTGTGAGATGCAGCTCTCTTCTGCCCAGTTTGACTGGGTTCTCGCGGCCGTGGGGGCTGAGCATCCATGCCCAGTTCCTCTCTACACATTTTAATTGTTTCGAGAGTGTTTGAAGGTGTGTCCTATGTTTTCACAGAAACCATGTAAAGTCTCTGTGCCTTGTGCTTACTGAATCGAATGAGAAATCACTATCCTTCATGTTCAAAGGATTGTATTTTCCAAGCTAAATTAGGGTTATTTTTTCTAGATAAATCTGTGTTGGAGTCATTTGATGGCTTACTATTTTGCATGTGGAGTATTTTGGTAGTGATTATGCATTGTAATTGCAATTGTCCGTTAAATTTCTGAATTGATCATGACTTGATTTATTTTTACAGATGTCCCTTGTATTTTTAGTGGTGACCAGATTGGGATGTTAGATCCTCATCAAACGCTTTTCGGTCCACATGAATCAGGTCAATGCTGGAATCTCAAAGGTGACAGCAAAGAAATCAGTGAACTTTCAGACCAGTTTGCGCCATTCATTGGCATTTTTGGGAGCACCAAGGACACGTTTATAAAGGGCAATTTCCCGGGGACGTTGTTCCGTTTCCCGCTTCGCCTGCAGCCTTCCCAGCTGAGCAGTAACCTCTACAATAAGCAGAAGGTCCTGGAGCTGTTCGAGTCCTTCCGGGCGGATGCAGACACAGTGCTGCTCTTCCTGAAGAGCGTGCAGGACGTGTCCCTGCACGTCCGCGAGGCTGACGGGACGGAGAGGCTGGTGTTCAGGGTGACCGCCAGCGAGGACGAGGCCCTGACCCAGGAGCGGCCGGGTGCGGTCAGGGTGCTGGGGGCTGCTATAAGTAACTAT
Source organism: Macrotus californicus (assembly GCA_007922815.1). Taxonomy (NCBI): domain Eukaryota; kingdom Metazoa; phylum Chordata; class Mammalia; order Chiroptera; family Phyllostomidae; genus Macrotus; species Macrotus californicus. Next base: position 57,320 of record VMDR010001883.1, on the reverse strand, counting down.
TGTAAGAAGATCCCAAACGACAGCATAACCTGTGTAACATACCGCGTAGACATAGCTTTAGAGGACGCGGGTACGGAGGGTGCACAGAAGACATCCTGGCTGGTGTGCAACAGCGTGGGTGGGCGCGGGGTTAGCAGTGAACTTGATTCGTTAGCTGACGACCTGAAGTTCGTCCCAACCATTGGAATAGCCCTGTGTTTGTCCAGCGGAGATGATGAGAAAGGAGCAACGTCTGATTTCTCAGGAAAAGCATTTTGTTTTCTTCCCTTGCCGCCGGGCGAGGAGAGTAAAACTGGCCTCCCCGTTCACATCAGCGGGTTCTTCGGCCTGACGGACAATCGCAGGAGCATCAAGTGGCGAGAGCTGGACCAGTGGAGAGATCCAGCCGCCTTGTGGAATGAGCTTCTGGTCGTGAACGTGGTGCCGAAAGCCTACGCCACCCTGATCTTGGATTCCATCGGCCGCCTGGAGTCGCGCGGCAGCGCCGGCTCGCCCTTGTCGGTGGACACCATCTACAAGCTCTGGCCCGACGTGAGCAGAGTCAGGGCGCACTGGCAGCCGGCGCTGGGGCCACTGTTCCGCGAGCTGCTCCCGCACGCCGTGGTGTACTCCTTGGGCGGCCGCTGGGTGCGGCCGGAGCAGGCGCGCTTCTCCGACCTGGACGAGGGTTTGGAGCGCACCGGGGCGGTGCTCCGCTACCTCCGCAGCGCGGGGCAGCAGGTGGTGAAGGTGCCGGAGCACCTGGCCGAGGCCCTGCGGCTGGCCGCCGCCCCCGAGCAGCTGGTGCAGAAGGTGACGCCCGCTTGGGTGCGGCAGGTGCTGAGGAAGTGCGCGCCCTCGGGCAGCGCCCAGGAGAAGCTGCAGCTCCTGGAATTCGTGCTTTCCGACCAGGCCTACAGCGAGCTGCTGGGCCTGGAGCTGCTACCTTTGCAGAACGGAAACTTTGTTCCTTTCTCCTCATCTGTATCAGATCAAGATGTTATTTATATTTCCTCAGAAGACTATCCAAGGTATGGGTCACGCTTTTGAAATGCGCGTTTATGCTTCGGGACGCCCCTGCCCCTGGCAACATTCAGAGTCCGGTACTGGACGGTGCAGTGATCAGTGTAGATTTTATAAGGAAGACTTGTACAGGAATGTAATACTTTGTTAAAATGTGAATGGATGTATTTTTGCACCCTAAAGTGACAAACCATTTAGATGTTTATCAGTAAAAAAGTTACCTAGGCAGCCAGGTTATTTTGGAAATTTTAGTAACAAAACACTGAAAACAATGATTATTAAGTGTTAATAATAACCTAGTCGGACTTGCCAATGAATTATTTTATGAAATTCAGTTTAAGTGAATTAAAATAGAGTATTAATTCTTACAACTAAGGGTGCATATTGACGTTTCGGAAAATAAGATTAACTTTATTCTGAGAGATTGAGACTTCTGGATCCACATGAGGTGCTCCGTGCGCTCTGGTTTACGGCAAAGGCGCAGTGACGTCTGGTCAGCAAGTGCCGCGGAGCGGTTGGAGTGCGCTCCGACTCGTGCGAAGCGGGGTGCTCAGAGTTGCTAGGTTTGTAACTGCTGTGGTCCTTCACCTTCTAGGTCCCTTTTCCCAGGTCTCGAAGGAAGATTTATTTTGGACAACTTGAAGCCTCACCTTCTAGCTGCTTTAAAGGAAGCTGCCCAAACCCGAGGTATTATAATTGTTTTTTTTTAATTCTCTCCCCAAAGATATGATTTTTAGAGAGAGAGGAAGGGAGAGAGAGAGAAGAGAAATGGATATGAGAGGGAGACATCGATCAGTTGCCTCTTGTATGTGCCTCAACTGGGGATCGAACCCTCGACTTTCTGGTGCATGGGACAACCTTCTGCCAAACTGAGCCACCTGGCCAGGGCAGGTTTTTTTGTTTTTTTTTTTTTTTTTTTTTTTAATAAACCTAGCTATAAAAATGTAAACAATTTATATAAATTTTTGGTTAAGTTGAACCAATATGAAATTGCTAATAATTTTCCATTTTAGACCTATAAGTCAACAATTTGACATGGTTCAGCCTAGTAAAATTGCTATATTTTACGATGTTTCAATTCTGGGTCTGGCATCTAAAAGAACCCAAAGCTGCACTGACATTTAAGACTCTCCTGTCCCGGTATGGCAGGGTCCATTGATGGAAGTCATTTCTTACAGCTGCACATGTTTAACCTTCCTCATTTCCTTCTTCCTCTGAGCCCCGGCCCCTCCCTTGCAGCCTGAGCAGCAGTGCGGCAGCTGCTGTCTTGGCCTGCACAGGTGAGGAGAGGAAGAGGTGGACTTCAGGGTCCGCAGCTCCTGCGGCCCCTAGCTGAGGTCCCCCGGAGCCTTGCTCTGTTGCCCGTAGCAGCCCTCGGTTTTGAGCGGCTGTGCTAGGTCGCTTTTGGGCAAATGCAGATGGAATGAGCTCCGCAGCCGTGTCAGGAAAGGGGCCTGTGGGTCTCAGCAAAGGGCGCGTGGTCCTTATTGAGGACTCTTTAGGAAAAGACAGAATGCTTTGTGGGGAAATCACATGGTTCTAGGTGGGGTGTTCTCTTGCAGCTTTTGCTGGTGTCCTTTCCCATGTAAGACTGTTACTACCTAAGTTAGATCCTGGCCTGAACAATTCCCGATTTGCCCCACTGGTTGAGGTTGTAAAGCATATTTGTTGTGATGTGTCTTTTATGGCATGAGCTATATTCTTTTCAAAGGTAGTGACAGAGGGAATGTTGTAATAACTGCACATCTCAATGCACTGAAATATAAGCGGAAAGGACAGGAATGGGGGAGGCAAATAAGCACGGAGCCAAAGTGAGACTAAAGGAAAATGAATACGTGAGTGCCACTGACCACAGGGAATCTGCAACTGTGAGGTCCTAGCTGTGACCTTGGTGGGGATTGCCCCCTTCTAAGCGGCTTTTCTGGGAGTCTAACCCTGCCGTGGTTTGCTCCAAAGTTTTAGAAATCCTTACTTTTCAAATTTGTTGTTGTATTCTGGTATAAAAGCTTTACACTGAAATAAAATGTGCCTACAGAAAAGTATACATACCATAAATGTAAGCTTGATGAAGCTTGGTAAACAAAAAACACCCACATCAAAGCCAGAAGCTTGCCAACACCCAGCAACCCCTCTGGGGCCTCTTTCAGTCCCCCCACTCAGAGGCGACCGTGGTCCTGAGTCTTCCCAGCGTCGAGGTGCTCAGCTGGTCTTTGTGCTTCCCACACGAGGAGGCACGCAGGGTGCGTGTGCTCTTGTGGCTGCTCCTTTCACCACTGCGGTTCCTGAGACCACCAGGTTGCTGCAGGGGTTGTAGATCTTGCTATGGCGTTTCACCATGCGACGCATTACCTTCTTCCTAAGAGAATGTTTTTGTTGATGGTCAAGAGTTTCTGAGGTGGACATGGATTTAGAAATCAACCAAAAGTTGCCCAGAACCCACTCAGATAGAAAGTGTCTCAGGCTAACAAAATAATACTGCTTTGACTCAAAAACTTGTAGATACCCTGGGGCCCAGGGCTTGCCCACAACCTGCTTTTGTAGCCTCAGGTGGCTGGGGGTACCTGCTGTATTTTTAGGGATGAGTTTAAATTTACAGTTAGCTCAGGTAATGTGACACCTTTACAGAGTGTCTTCCTGCTTTGTATGTCTTCATTTCCTCATCTCCTTTGGATTCGGATTCGTGATTTGGGGATTCTCTGGTTCTTGGTCCGTTTCCTTTGGACCGTTACGCTAGATGGGGTGTCTTCACTGTTTTTGTTTGTCACCCATAATGTGTGGCTTCCAGACATTGTCTTCGTGGTCACTTATTTTTACCTCAGTTTAAATATTCAGCTACCATTCTAAACGATCATTAATCGTCCTTTTCAATATTTTTATTCGGCTAAAACTGGGTGATGGGTAACCACTTCCTGAGCATCTTCCTTATTATTTTTATATCATTAGTTCCAGAAAAACTAGTTTTTGTGCCAGACAAGAATTATTGCCATAAAAGGTTTTAATGTATTGGGAGCATTATAATGTAGGGGCTGATGGGGGCCCCAAAACGACCTGGCTTTCCCTTCCGGATGTCGGAGTCAGTGAGGACAGTCCGGCAGCCAGGCGTGCCCTTGCGGTCTGTTGACTGCGACTCCTTCAGTGGCCCTCTGCTGTTGTCCCGAGCACTGCGGTGCTCACGGATGTTGGGGGAGCAGAGCCCTGTGAGCTCTGCCCCACCGTGGAGCTCAGTACCTGCTCCAAGGGGGGTGCTCGGTAATGTTTTTTTACCCAAATGAAAGTTTTCTCTCTCTGTATTTTTGTGCAAGCTGTTCCTTTTGCTTAGAGAAAAGGCAGATCCCTGGTATCGTGCCTGTGGTTTAGCATTTCTTTTTCTTCTTTTTAAAGGATATATTTATTTATTTTTAGAGAGAGGTGAAGGGAGGGAGGGAGGGAGTGTGGGAGAGAAACATGAATGTGTTGCTGCCTCTCCCGCATCCCCCCCTCTGGGGACCTGCCCGCAATCCAGGCCTGTACGGCGACTGGGAATCCAACCCGAGACTCTTTGGTTTGCAGGCTGGCACTCAATCCACTGAGCCACACCAGCCAGGGCTCGGTATTTCTTTTTCCAATAAGTATCTTCTGTTATCTGTTCTTCATAGTTGTGATGTAACAGAGCCTATTTTATCTTCTCCATTTGAGAGATGGAGACAGCACAGCTGCAAGAGACTGAAGGGCTTCAATGACTTGCTTGAGTTCCTGAGCTGGAACCATGATTCCGGTCTGTCTGTTTCCTGTTTCTGGGGCTCGGTTACTTCTGTGTGGAGTTACCTGAGTGAAGGGTGACTGTCAGAAGGCGGGGAGTCACTAGGGGAGCAGGTGAGTGGGTTTCAGAGGAAGTAAATAGAGAGGAAGCAGCCAAGTGAGACAGATGTCAGGGGTGCCTGATAGGGTGGTGCCAAGGCGCCATTCCCACTCAGAATTTGTGCTGCGTGTTTGTTGCATAGGGTCTCATGCCTGCTTCCGCCTCATGGCCAGAGACTCTTCACTAAGCATCTGCTTGAGTCTCCCCCATGTACCAGGCATGGAGCTAGGTGGGGTGATGTGGAGGTGAAGAACTGGGAGGAGATCAGAGCTGAGTGGGGACAGCAATGGCAGGAACACTGTCATTAAGTAGGGTTGGTCCTCCATCACATACTGAGTAGAGTTGGTGCAGGAGGGTGTGGCGGGTCAGGGGACCTCGCAGATGAGCTGACACATCTTCTGTCTCAAACGTTCAGGGAAAAGAACTACGAGTTTCACATCTGGAGGGCAGGCGTGTTCACGCTGCCAGCTTTGACACAACTTTGTGGCAGTTTCCAGTGCTCTTTCCAGAGGGGACGGCATCTTCCATATGTACGTAGAAATCTTTAGGAAAAGTTGCAGTTTTAGGTGCCAGCCTCGGGTGTATGGACCAGCAGTCTTCCAAGGACTTTGGTGCAAGATTGTGCCATTGGGGTGTTCTGGGTCACTGCTTTGCAGCTGCTGGCCAGCCCACGGGCCTGGTTTAGGAGGGCTGTCCACCCTGCCTCGTCCCTGTTTGGGCGACCATCCCACTCGCTGGGACTGCAGAAGTCACCTCCAAGCCTTCCCACATCTGTTCTTGCCTCGCTGGTTAGTGAAGCGCCTCACTGCTAGGGTTATCTTTGTATAATATCATTTTCCCACTTGCTGTCTGAAAACCTTCCAAAGACTTCCCCTTTTTCCTTGGAACAAAGGCCGAGGTCCTTAACAGGCCCTGGGAGGCTCTGCATCACTTGGCCCCATTTTCGGGATGTTGCAGAGACGCCTGGGGCCTACAGGCACACGTGTGTGGCCATGTGGTTCTTACCAACAGGCCCTCCCTTAGGCCCTTTATCGGCTCCCTGCCCTTTCTCAGGCTCAGAAGGTGGCAGGTTCTTCCCTCTACCCCCCAGGTGAGGTGCACGGGGCTCCCCTGCCATTCCACCATCTCGCTACCATGCTCACCTGTCACACAGCCTGTGGGTGCTGCCAACAGAGCGCTGAGCTCCCTGTACACGCGTGCTCTTGCACCCGTGTACTCGTTCACAGGGGTCTGTCTGTACGTTTTCATTAGACTGTCAAGCAAAGTCTGGGCCCATTTCTGTTTTGCTCATCTTTCTCTGGCACTTGGTTAGACTGAGTAACTGACAAAATGCATCTGAAGTGGCTGAAAGGGTGTTAAGATGAGGGGTGGAAGTTCCCTCAGTGAGACCAGTGGTCTGCGTGCGCACTGGCAGGTGTAGCCAGAGGCACCTGCACACGCAGGAGTCTCGCCGAGCTGTGGAGAGCTGTGCTCCATCACAGGCGTGGCTCGCTTCGGGCAGAGGACGGGGCAGACACCGGTGGAGCGACCCTTTGGCGCGTTCGATAGTGGTGGTTACCAGAGGCGAGCGGTGGCCCGTGTGACACAATCTTTCTCTCTCTACCATAAAGCCAGAAGTAATGGAGTCTGCGTATGCTTACTTTGTAGGGAGGTCCAAACCCTTTAAAGTTGGGCATCTGCTTTCCTTATTTCCTACCCGGAGTATCTCAATATCTGATGGCGGCAGCCTGGCCAGTGGCCCGCTGGGAGCTCATGGGACGACTTTCTGTTGTCGAAGTGTGACTCATGCATTGAAAGTACATGCGCCTGCCTTCTTTGCCTCCTTTGCTTCCTTTCTGAACTGAGATGCCCTGCCCTTACGTAGCTTGGCTTCAGTTTGCATTGAAATGCCTCTCTACTCTTGAACGTATACTCTGCTATGTTTGGAGTTTTGTTTATAGCTTTTCTTTTACGTAATGATGCACCGAGATAAACAGTGTTAATACAAAACAGTGTTATTTTAAGATACAGAATAATTCCTGTAGCTGACATGTGAAAATTGTGCCGATTCTGTCTCTTTCTAAGGAAAGATTTTACTTTATTCTAGCACAGCAGCTTCTCTGGGGATACTCAGGTACGGTGCCTGACTAACACTGTGTTCGTGTGTGGCCTGATGTTTTCGTTCTTGTGGTTCTTTGCGTCCTGCTTGTCATTCACCTGAGTGGCTGGAAACTGTGTGACCATTTTTTTCTAGCGGTGATAGCTATTAAAGGAGAGAGGAAACCCCGCGGATGCAGGTGTGTGGGCGAGTGCTGCACACCACACAGAAACCTCATTGCTGCAGCTGGAAGCACGCTTCTGAGAACCCTTGGTCCCCAATGAAAGAATTCTGCTGGAACCTGCATTTTGGGTGGTGGCCTTTCGTGGGGACATGCAGGAGTGAACACACCCCTGCTGCATGACACCCCTAACTACGAGGTTCTCAGTGACAGGGTGGTGAGTGGGAGTCGGTCCTCGGTGTGTGGGGTGAGAAGACCCATGGCTGGCGGTGCTGTCTCAGGGACGGCAGAGGACCAGGACAGTGGCCGACCCGGCCGCATTAGGAACGACCAGCTGATGGTTCTCACAGTTCCTTGAAGGCCCTTCTGTTGACTTTTTTTACGTAGAAAGTGTTTGACTTAACTTGTATTATTTTCCCTTAGGGAAAATTAGAGGGATGAGACTTGCTTTACAGAAAACTGGTAAATAATACTTTTGGAGTCAATCTTTGTAGCAGGCTGCACCTGTATTAAAGGTAATTGAGAGACGAAGCCCTTGTGGCACTGATAGTTCATATGAACATGCAGTTTGTTTTCTAGCTTGTATCCACGTGGCTTAGCATTATTACCTCCTATTATTGTTATATATTCCTAACCCTTAGTTAATACACCTTCTGTTAAGGGTTAGTCAAAGAGGAAACAAATTCTCCTAAAAGTGGGCCACAGAGGCCCCTGCCCCAGGGGCTCTGGTTGTGGGCGTGGTCCCCCCAGGCGTTGCTGCATCTCCCATTCATGTTCAGGGTGAAAACGAGGAAGGCGCCGCAGTGCCCGTGCTGATGGACTAAGGAGATTTGGTCCCTGGTCCTGGTTTTGAACCACCTCGGATGCCCCGTCCACGTTAGAGCGGACGTTTGCGCTGGGCCCCACAGTGCATGCCTCGCTGCCCCTCGACTTGCGGAGTGCCAGGTGGCATCTTAGTGGGCAGGCGGGCTTTCCTGTTCTTCCCTGGTTTGGTCTTTTTCTTTTCCTTTTTGTTTCTTTGGAGGTGTGACTGACCTCCTAGTTACCATTTAATTGGACCTTCACTTACACACATAGGTATTTACAAAGAGCTTTGGCTACCCGTTCACAGCAGGGCACTGTTAGAACTGACTCATCAGCCACCACAGCTGCCCTTGCCACTTTCTTCAGGAGCAAAGTGGAAAAACTGTTGCTGCGCTCACAGCCTCGGGTCATCAGGGTGGCCCGAGAGTCCGGTCAGCTGTGGCCAGCCCCTAGGTAGTGAGGGCAGCGACGAGGAGAGTTTTCAGTTAGTCGACGGCACTGCTCCGTTGCCATCTGCGCAGACAGCGCCCGTCTGAGTTAGTGCTGCACACACGCACAGACAAGTGCGCGCAGTGGGGAGCATGCAGTCTGTCCCTGGTCGTTCAGCGTGCTGGTGTTACTTTGATGCACAGTAAAGCAAAAACTGGTTAGGAGAGTTATTTCTAAATTAAGTCATACTTAATCATCGTTTAGAAAGAAGCTCCCTATCTCTGGGAACACTTTCAGTGCTATGCAGTCAACTGCACCTGACAGACAGTGCTGATCATCCTGAAGGCCGGCACGAACACACGAGTCGTTTATGGCAACGCTCTAAGTTGTTCTGCTGATACTGTTAGAGGAGGTTTACAATTCAGCGACTTCCTAAACCAGGACATAAAGACTTTCTTCTGTGTTAACGTTTATAATCGAGGGCTGAGAGCTTTATCAAGGCTTAACTACAAAATAAATAGAGTGAGGAGGCCAGAGCAAGCTGACCTGGGCACACAGAGCTGTGTGTTTCTGCGTTTGCTCTCTCCTTTAGTCCCAGCGCGTCTGCAGTCGCGCATGGCCCGTGTGTCAGCCGCATGTGTGTGGTGTGTGTGTCATTGGCACTCTTCATACATTCATACTGGGTAATTTCCCTGGAGGTAGGTATGTGTTCTCTAAATCGCCAAATTTCATTCCAGGATGCTGGGTAGGATTATCTATAAAAATGCATGTTATATGGCAATATAATGCATGTTATATTAACACGGAACATGTTGTGGTACATATTTAATTTTTTGTTTTCTAAGTGCTGTGAACTTTAATTTCTAACTTCTTTGTGTATCTTTGGTGTTCTATCTTTGCGTTTCTTGTGATTTGGATATTCTGTTATTATAAATTCAGTAAGCATGTGTTTAAAACGTTGTTACAAGTTAATTACAAAAATATAATTTAGTGGAACTCACAGACTGAGCAGGCTGTACTACTCAGACTTCTGACAAAACTTTATGATTTCTTAAATATTACCACTTGATTTACCCTGAGTCACATGACGTGGAAACTGGAAATATTCAGAACTTGGGGATTGAGAGCTTCCAAATGTGGCAGACATGTGCCCTTGCTTAAACCTGTGTAAAGTCGTGATTTTAAAATGTCTTATTATGACATGAAAGATAATTTGGGGGCAAAGGTAAAGTCACCTTCCTGACGTGTAAGGCTGTAACAGAAGGGAGTTCTTTTTTGCTCAAAATATGATGATATATAGAAATTTCAAGGGGCTTGAGCTGTGCCCTCTTTTATATGTTTTTTCAAAATTAGTTTTTTGAGAGTCTAGATTGTACATACATAGGGAGAAAATTGGTGTCAGTTTTCCATAGGATTGAATTTGATATGCTTTTCATTTCCCTGTATGGGCAAGCATAAACCTGTTATAAATACTCTGAAACACAAAATGCACTTAGAAATGAAATGCTATTTTCCAGACCAGTGGTTAAAAATCAGCAAAAAACTTTTTCCCTGGCAAGATCTTTATAGTGTCCTGGTTTATGGGACCTGCAGAGGCGGAGCGGGTGGTAGACGGCCCCACCCCCTGCGCCCCGGTGCCCACGTGCTCCTGTTGCGTGTCCCCTGAAGCGTTTCTGCCAAATCCCGGGCCTCTGCAGAACGCACTTTAACCAGTCGTCAGTAGCGAGGTCCTTGCTGCTTTGGAGAAGCTGCGAGCACGCTCCTCCCTTGGGCATGGATGCAGAGTCCTGAGACCTGGAACCTCTTCCCCTCCTTTTCCGGAGGAGTGCTTGTGAGTCCAGGAAGACTGGCGCGGGTCGTTAGCGGTGGGAAGGAAGCCCTGTACGTCTCCTTGCGGTCCCGGCTGCAGAGAGTGGGTGAGCTGAGACGGAGACTCCGCCCCCCGCCTCCGTGCTTGACCTCCGGCCCTTCCGGTTACCCCGTGCAGCCACGTGGCCCTGCAGGCCCGAGCAAAAGACAGTCATGTTGGGCTTGCCCGGACGTTACTTGCCCCTTATGAAATGGCATTCATTTATATTTGATCTACTTTTCTTGGAACTGTTATTTGTGGACAAATAACCACTAACAGTTCTTTTCCATGTTGATTCCGTTTGCAGAACACCATAGGATAATTTTTAAAGCACACAAATGCACTCTATATATTTATTTAAAATAAGCACCTTCCAGAGAAAATTGTATCTCCCATAGGTTATTATAAATATGGATTTATGGGTAGATTCTTTATTATTATTTAAAAATTATTTTAGTCCAGTTATGCTGAATGTTTGCCTTTTTGTAGGTACTCTCTGATCTGCAGGAATAGAAAGCCAAGTACCTTGTAGCAGAACTGTGTGTCTAACACGTGTGTCTGTGCGATTCACAGGGAGACCGTGCACCCAGCTGCAGCTCCTGAACCCCGAGCGGTTCGCGCGGCTCATCAAAGAAGTGATGAGTACGTTCTGGCCTGGCCGAGAGTTGATCGTTCAGTGGTACCCATTTGATGAAGACAAAAATCATCCATCTGTTTCATGGCTTAAAATGGTTTGGAAGAATCTCTATATACATTTTTCAGAGGATCTGACTTTGTTTGATGAGATGCCACTTGTCCCCCGGACTCCACTAGAGGAAGGTCAGACATGTGTGGAGCTGATCAGACTCAGGGTCCCATCATCAGTCATTTTAGAGGATGAGTCTGAAGCACAGCTTCCAGAATTTTTAGCTGACGTTGTCCAAAAACTTGGAGGGATTGTCCTTAAAAAGTTAGATGCCTCTATACAACATCCACTTATTAAAAAATACATTCACTCGCCATTGCCAACTGCCGTTTTGCAGATAATGGAGAAGATGCCACTGCAGAAACTGTGTAATCAGGTAGCTTCGCTGCTTCCAACGCACAAAGATGCCCTGAGGAAGTTCTTAGCCAGTTTGACTGAGAGTGGTGAAAAGGACAAAAGGATAATCCAGGAACTGCCAATATTTAAACGAATCAACCACTCATCTGGCCAGGGAGTTTCCTCTTACACGAAACTGAAAGGCTGTAAAGTCCTGCACCGTACCGCCAGACTTCCACCAGGTCTGCGACTCTCCATTTCAGTGATAGACAGTAGTGATGAAGCCACTATTCGCTTGGCAAACATGTTGAAAACAGAGAAGTTAAAGACCACTGGTTGCTTACAGATTGTTTTAAAAGATATTGAAAGCGCATTTTACTCACGTGAAGAAATAACACACCTTATGTTGTGGATCCTTGAGAATCTATCCTCTCTTAAAAATGAGAATCCAAACGTGCTTGATTGGCTAAAGCCGTTGAAGTTCATTCAGATTTCCCAGGAACAGATGGTGTCAGCCAGCGAACTCTTTGATCCTGATGTAGAAGTCCTGAAGGATCTCTTTTGTAATGAAGAGGAAACTTGCTTCCCGCCATCAGTTTTTACCTCACCAGATGCTCTTCACTCTTTGAGACAGATCGGTTTAAAAAACGAAGCCAGTCTCACAGAGAAAGATGTTGTGCAAGTGGCAAAAAAAATTGAAGCTTTACAGGTCAGTGCTTGTCCAAATCAGGAAGTTCTTACAAAGAAAGCCAGAATACTCCTACAGGTTTTGAATAAGAATCACACGCTGCTGCAGTCCTCTGAAGGGAAGATGATGCTGAAGAAGATAAAATGGGTTCCAGCCTGCAAGGAACGGCCCCCGAATTACCCAGGCTCCCTGGCGTGGAAGGGGGCCCTGTGCAGGCTTTGCGCTCCACCAGAGATGTGTGATGCGGCCCACGCGGTTCTCGTCGGCGCGGCACTTCCTCTCGTTGAGAGTATCCATGTGGACCTGGCCAAAGCTTTAGACGTCTTCACGAAGCCTAGCATCAGTGCTGTCTTAAAACACTTTAAGATTGTCATTGATTGGTATACTTCGAAAACGTTCAGTGATGAAGACTACTACCAGTTCCAACATATTTTGCTCGAAATCTATGGCTTCATGCACGATCATTTAAATGAAGGGAAAGATGCTTTCAGAGCCTTAAAATTTCCATGGGTTTGGACTGGCAAAAAATTTTGTCCCCTCGCCCAAGCTGTAATAAAACCATTCCATGACCTTGACCTTCAGCCTTATTTGTACAGTGTGCCTAAAACCATGGCAAAATTCCACCAACTGTTTAAGGTCTGTGGTTCAATAGAGGAGTTGACATCAGATCACATTTCCATGGTCATTCAGAAGGTGTATCTTAAAAGTGACCAAGATCTCAGTGAACAAGAAAGCAAGCAAAACCTCCATCTTATGCTGAATATTGTCAGATGGCTGTACAGCAATCAGATTCCGGCAAGCCCCAACACACCGGTCCCCATACACCATAGCCGAAAGCCTTCGAAGCTCATCATGAAGCCAATTCACGAATGCTGCTACTGTGACATCAAAGTCGATGACCTGAATGACTTACTGGAAGACTCAGTGGAACCAATCATTCTGGTGCACGAGGACATACCCATGAAAACTGCGGAGTGGCTGAAAGTCCCGTGCCTAAGCACGAGGCTGATCAACCCCGAAAACATGGGGTTTGAGCAATCAGGACAGAGGGAGCCACTCACTGTAAGAATTAAAAATATTCTGGAAGAATACCCTTCAGTGTCGGATATTTTTAAAGAGCTGCTTCAAAATGCTGATGATGCAAGTGCAACAGAATGCAGTTTCCTAATTGACATGAGAAGGAATATGGACATCAGAGAGAACCTTCTGGACCCAGGGATGGCGGCCTGTCACGGGCCCGCTCTGTGGTCGTTCAACAACTCTGAGTTCTCAGATTCCGACTTTGTGAACATAACTAGGTTAGGAGAGTCGTTAAAGAGAGGAGAGGTTGACAAAGTTGGGAAGTTTGGTCTTGGATTTAACTCTGTGTACCATATTACTGACATTCCCATTATCATGAGTCGAGAATTCATGATAATGTTTGATCCAAACATAAACCATATCAGTAAACACATTAAAGACAAATCTAATCCTGGGATCAAAATTAATTGGAGTAAACAACAGAAAAGACTTAGGAAATTTCCTAATCAGTTCAAACCATTTATAGATGTGTTTGGCTGTCAGCTACCCCTGACTGTAGAAACACCTTACAGCTACAGTGGAACTCTCTTCCGACTGTCCTTTAGAACGCAACAGGAAGCAAAAGTGAGTGAAATTAGTAGTACCTGCTATAATACAGCAGATATCTACTCTCTTGTGGATGAATTTAGTCTCTGTGGACACAGGCTTATCATCTTCACTCAGAATGTAAACTCGATGTATTTAAAGTACTTGAAAATTGAGGAAAGCAATCCCAGCTTAGCACAAGATACAATAATAATTAAAAAAAAACTCTGCTCTTCCAAAGCACTGAATGCATCTGTCTTAAGTGTTTTAAAAGAAGCTGCTGAGCTCATGAAAACTTGCAGCAGCAGCAATAAAAAGCCGCCTCCTGATGCACCCAAGTCTTCGTGCATTCTTCAGATCACGGTTGAAGAATTTCACAATGTGTTCAGAAGGATTGCAGACTTACAGTCGCCACTGTTTAGAGGTCCAGATGATGACCCAGCTGCTCTCTTTGAATTGGCTAAGTTGGGCCAATCAAAAAAGCCATCCGATGAGTTGCCCCAAAAAACAGTAGAGTGCACCACGTGGCTTCTGTGCAGCTGCATGGATACAGGAGAGGCCCTCAGGTTTTCCCTGAGTGAAAGTGGAAGAAGACTAGGGCTGGTTCCTTGTGGGGCAGTAGGAGTTCTGCTCTCTGAAGTCCAGGACCAGAAGTGGGCCGTGAAACCACACATTGGAGAGGTGTTTTGCTATCTACCTTTACGAATAAAAACAGGATTGCCAGTCCACATCAACGGGTGCTTTGCTGTAACTTGCAATAGAAAAGAGATCTGGAAGACAGACACAAAGGGGCGATGGAATACCACCTTCATGAGGCACGTGATTGTGAAGGCTTACCTAGAAGCACTCAGTGTCCTACGGGACTTGGCCACCACGGGCGAGTTGGTGGACTATACTTACTATGCAGTGTGGCCCGATCCGGATCTAGTTCATGATGACTTTTCTGTAATTTGTCAAGGGTTTTATGAAGATGTAGCTCATGGGAAGGGGAAAGAATTGACCAGGGTCTTCTCTGACGGATCTATGTGGGTTTCCATGAAGAACGTAAGGTTTCTAGATGACTCTATACTTAAAAGAAGAGATGTTGGTCCAGCAGCCTTCAAGATATTTTTGAAATACCTCAAGAAGACTGGGTCAAAAAACCTCTGTGCTGTGGAACTTCCTTCTTCAGTGAAATTGGGATTTGAAGAAGCTGGCTGCAAACAGATACTGCTTGAAAATACATTTTCAGAAAAACAGTTTTTTTCAGAAGTGTTTTTTCCAAATATTCAAGAAATTGAAGCAGAACTCCGAGATCCTTTAATGAATTTTGTTCTAAATGAAAAAGTTGATGAATTCTCAGGAATTCTCCGTGTCACTCCATGTATTCCTTGCTCTTTGGAGGGACATCCTTTGGTTTTACCATCAAGACTAATTCACCCTGAAGGACGAGTTGCAAAGTTGTTTGATATTAAAGATGGACGGTTTCCTTACGGTTCTACTCAGGATTATCTTAATCCTATTATTTTGGTTAAATTAGTTCAGTTAGGTATGGCAAAGGATGACATTTTATGGGATGACATGCTAGAACGGGCAGAGTCGGTGGCTGAAATTAATAAAAGTGACCACGCTGCTGCTTGTCTAAGAAGTAGTATCCTACTGAGTCTTATTGATGAAAAGCTAAAAATAAGGGATCCTAGAGCAAAGGATTTTGCTGCAAAGTATCAAACAATCCCCTTCCTTCCATTTCTGACAAAGCCAGCGGGTTTTTCTCTGGACTGGAAAGGTAACAGTTTTAAGCCTGAGACCATGTTTGCCGCAA
The DNA here is from genome assembly GCA_007922815.1 of Macrotus californicus. NCBI lineage: Eukaryota > Metazoa > Chordata > Mammalia > Chiroptera > Phyllostomidae > Macrotus > Macrotus californicus. The sequence continues at coordinate 42,025 of VMDR010001883.1, read as the reverse complement.
CTGACCTGTATACAGCTGAGCACCAAGATATAGTTTGTCTCTTGCAGCCGATTCTAAATGAAAACTCTCATTCCTTCAGAGGTTGTGGTTCAGTGCCATTGGCCGTCAAGGAGTTTTTGGGGTTACTGAAGAAGCCCACAGTTGACCTCGTCGTAAGCCAATTGAAAGAAGTTGCACAATCAGTCGATGATGGAATTACGTTATACCAGGAGAATATCACCAATGCTTGCTATAAATACCTACATGAAGCAATGGTGCAAAATGAAAACACTAAGTTATCAATTGTTGAAAAGTTAAAATCCTTTAATTTCATTCTAGTTGAGAATGTTTATGTTGGCTCAGAAAAAGTTTCTTTTCATTTGAATTTTGAGGCAGCACCATACCTTTATCAGTTGCCTAATAAATATAAAAATAATTTCCGTGAGCTTTTTGAGAGTGTGGGCGTAAGGCAGTCATTTACTGTTGAAGATTTTGCCCTTGTTTTGGAATCCATTGATCAAGAAAGGGGAACAAAGCAAATAACAGAAGAGAATTTCCAGCTTTGCCGGCGAATAATTAGTGAAGGAATATGGAGTCTCATTAGAGACAAGAAACAAGAATTTTGTGAGAAAAATTATGGCAAAATATTATTGCCAGATACTAATCTTAAGCTTCTCCCTGCTAAGTCTTTATGCTACAATGACTGTCCCTGGATAAAAGTGAAGGACACCTCTGTAAAATACTGTCACGCTGACATACCCAGGGAAGTAGCTGTAAAACTAGGAGCAGTACCAAAGCGACACAAAGCCTTAGAAAGATATGCATCCAACATCTGCTTTACAACTCTTGGCAGTGAATTCGGACAGAAGGAAAAACTCACCAGCAGAATTAAGAGCATCCTTAATGCCTATCCTTCAGAAAAGGAAATGTTGAAAGAACTTCTTCAAAATGCCGATGATGCAAAGGCCACAGAAATCTGTTTTGTGTTCGACCCTAGACAGCACCCTGTGGACAGGATATTTGACGACAAGTGGGCGCCCTTGCAGGGGCCAGCACTTTGCGTGTATAACAACCAACCTTTCACGGAAGATGATGTCAGAGGAATTCAGAATCTTGGGAAAGGCACCAAAGAAGGGAATCCTTACAAAACTGGACAGTATGGAATCGGATTCAATTCTGTGTATCATATTACAGACTGCCCTTCTTTTATTTCTGGCAATGACATTCTGTGTATTTTTGATCCTCATGCCAGATACGCACCAGGAGCCACATCCATTAGTCCTGGACGCATGTTTAGAGATTTGGATGCAGATTTTAGAACACAGTTCTCAGATGTTCTGGATCTTTATTTGGGAAACCACTTTAAGCTGGATAATTGCACAATGTTTAGATTTCCTCTTCGTAATGCAGAAATGGCAAAAGTTTCAGAAATTTCTTCAGTTCCGTCATCAGACAGAATGGTCCAGAACCTTTTGGACAAATTGCGGTCGGATGGAGCAGAACTTTTAATGTTTCTTAATCACATGGAAAAAATTTCAATTTGTGAAATAGATAAAACTGCGGGGGCTCTAAATGTGCTGTACTCTGTGAAGGGCAAAATCACCGACGGAGACAGGCTGAAAAGGAAGCAATTTCACGCATCTGTAGTTGACAGCGTTACTAAAAAGAGACAGCTCAAAGACATACCAGTTCAACAGATCACCTACACTATGGACACTGAGGACTCCGAGGGAAATCTTACTACGTGGCTAATTTGTAATAGATCCGGTTTTTCAAGTATGGAAAAAGTGTCTAAGAGCGTCATATCAGCTCATAAGAACCAAGATATTACTCTCTTCCCACGTGGTGGAGTAGCTGCCTGCATCACTCACAACTATAAAAAACCCCACAGGGCCTTCTGTTTCTTACCCCTCTCCCTGGAGACGGGGTTGCCGTTTCACGTGAATGGCCACTTTGCTCTAGACTCAGCCCGACGAAACCTGTGGCGTGACGACAACGGAGTTGGCGTTCGAAGTGACTGGAATAACAACTTGATGACAGCGTTGATAGCCCCGGCGTACGTGGAGTTACTGATCCAGTTAAAGAAGCGGTATTTCCCTGGTTCTGACCCCACATTATCCGTTTTGCAGAACACACCTATTCATGTCGTCAAGGACACTTTGAAGAAGTTCTTGTCATTTTTCCCAGTCAACAGGCTGGACCTGCAACCGGATTTATATTGTCTAGTGAAAGCACTTTATAGTTACATTCATGAAGACATGAAACGCCTTTTACCTGTTGTACGGGCTCCAAATATCGATGGCTCGGATTTGCATTCTGCAGTTATCATTACCTGGATTAATATGTCTACTTCAAATAAAACGAGACCATTTTTTGACAATTTACTGCAGGATGAATTACAAAACCTTAAAAATGCAGATTATAATATCACAACGCGGAAAACAGTAGCTGAGAATGTGTATAGGCTGAAACACCTCCTTTTAGAAATTGGTTTCAACTTGGTTTACAACTGTGATGAAACGGCCAATCTGTACCACTGTCTCATCGACGCAGACATTCCCGTGAGCTACGTGACGCCGGCTGACGTCAGGTCCTTCTTAATGACGTTTTCCTCTCCGGACACTAACTGCCACATTGGGAAGCTGCCTTGTCGTCTCCAGCAGACTAACCTAAAACTTTTTCATAGTTTGAAGCTTTTAGTTGATTATTGTTTTAAGGAGGCAGAAGAAAATGAGATAGAAGTGGAGGGGCTTCCCCTTCTCATCACACTGGACAGTGTGTTGCAAACTTTTGATGCAAAACGACCCAAGTTTCTAACAACATACCACGAATTGATTCCATCCCGCAAAGACCTGTTCATGAATACATTATATTTGAAATACAGTAACATTTTATTGAACTGTAAAGTTGCAAAAGTGTTTGACATTTCCAGCTTTGCTGATTTGTTGTCTTCTGTATTGCCTCGTGAATATAAGACCAAAAGTTGTACAAAGTGGAAAGATAATTTTGCAAGTGAGTCCTGGCTTAAGAATACATGGCATTTTATCAGTGAATCTGTAAATGTGAAAGAAGATCAAGAAGAAACGAAACCAACATTTGACATTGTTGTTGATACCCTAAAAGATTGGGCGTTGCTTCCAGGAACAAAGTTCACTGTTTCAGCCAATCATCTTGTAGTTCCCGAAGGGGATGTTCTGCTTCCTCTGAGCCTTATGCACATTGCAGTTTTTCCAAATGCCCAGAGTGATAAGGTGTTTCATGCTCTCATGAAAGCTGGCTGCATCCAGCTTGCTTTGAACAAAATATGTTCCAAAGACAGTGCATTTGTTCCTCTGTTGTCATGTCACACGGCAAACATAGAGAGCCCCACGAGCATTTTGAGGGCTGTACACTATATGGTTCAAACTTCAATGTTTAGAACGGAAAAATTAGTAGAAAATGACTTTGAAGCACTTCTGATGTATTTCAACTGCAATTTGAGTCACTTGATGTCCCAAGATGACATAAAAATTTTAAAGTCACTTCCATGCTACAAATCCATCAGTGGTCGCTATATGAGCATTGCAAAGTTTGGAACATGCTATGTACCTACAAAAAGTATTCCGTCGGCTGAAGTGGAAAAGTGGACACAATCATCACCATCTGCATTTCTTGAAGAAAAAATGCACTTAAAAGAACTATATGAAGTGCTTGGTTGTGTGCCTGTGGATGACCTTGAGGTATATTTGAAACACCTCTTACCAAAAGTTGAAAATCTCTCTTATGATGCAAAATTAGAGCATTTGATCTATCTTAAGAATCGATTATCAAATACTGAGGAATTGTCAGAGATCAAGGAACAACTTTTTGAAAAACTGGAAAGTTTATTGATAATCTATGATGCTAACAATCGATTAAAACAAGCAAAACATTTCTATGATAGAACTGTGAGAGTTTTTGAAGTTATGCTTCCTGAAAAATTGTTTATTCCAAAGGACTTCTTTAAAAAATTGGAACAACTTATAAAACCCAAAAATCAAGTTGCATTTATGACCTCCTGGGTGGAATTCTTAAGAAATATTGGACTAAAACACATACTTTCTCAGCAGCAGTTGTTACAGTTTGCGAAGGAAATCAGTGTGAGAGCTAATACAGAAAACTGGTCTAAAGAAACACTGCAAAATACAGTCGATATCCTTCTCCATCATATCTTCCAAGAACGGACGGATTTGTTATCTGGAAATTTTTTGAAAGAACTGTCTTTAATACCATTCTTATGTCCTGAGCGGGCCCCTGCTGAATTCATTAGATTTCATCCTCAATATCAAGAGGTAAACGGAACACTTCCACTTATAAAGTTCAATGGAGCACAAGTGAATCCAAAATTCAAGCAGTGTGATGTGCTCCAGCTGTTGTGGACATCCTGCCCTATTCTTCCAGAGAAAGCCACACCCTTGAGTATCAAAGAACAGGAAGGTAGTGACCTTGGTCCACAAGAACAGCTTGAACAAGTCTTAAGCATGCTTAACGTTAACCTGGATCCGCCTCTTGATAAGGTCATTAATAACTGCAGAAACATATGTAACATTACAACTTTGGATGAAGAAATGGTAAAAACCAGAGCAAAGGTCTTAAGGACTTTATATGAATTTCTCAGCGCAGAAAAAAGGGAATTTCGTTTTCAGCTGCGGGGGGTTGCTTTTGTGATGGTAGAGGATGGTTGGAAACTTCTGAAGCCTGAAGAGGTAGTGATAAATCTAGAATATGAATCTGACTTTAAACCTTACTTGTACAAACTACCTTTGGAGCTTGGCACATTTCATCAGTTGTTCAAACATTTAGGTACCGAAGATGTTATTTCAACTAAGCAATATGTTGAAGTGTTGAGCCGCATATTCAAAAGTTCTGAAGGAAAGCAATTAGATCCTAATGAAATGCGTACAGTTAAGAGAGTAGTTTCTGGCTTGTTCAAGAGTCTACAAAATGATTCAGTCAAGGTAAGGAGTGATCTTGAGAATATACGCGACCTTGCACTTTACCTTCCGAGCCAAGATGGTAGACTGGTAAAGTCCAGCATCTTAGTGTTTGATGATGCGCCACATTACAAAAGTAGAATCCAGGGGAACATTGGTGTGCAAATGTTGGTTGATCTCAGCCAGTGCTATTTAGGGAAAGACCACGGATTTCATACTAAGTTAATAATGCTTTTTCCTCAAAAACTCAGACCTCGTTTACTGAGCAGTATACTTGAAGAGCAGCTAGATGAAGAGATGCCCAAGGTTTGTCAGTTTGGAGCTTTGTGCTCTCTTCAGGGAAGGTTGCAGCTGCTCTTGTCTTCTGAACAGTTCATTACAGGGCTGATTAGAATTATGAAGCATGAAAATGACAATGCTTTCCTGGCCAATGAAGAAAAAGCCATAAGACTTTGCAAAGCCCTGAGAGAAGGCCTGAAAGTGTCCTGTTTTGAAAAGCTTCAAACAACATTAAGAGTTAAAGGTTTTAATCCTATCCCCCACAGTAGAAGTGAAACTTTTGCTTTTTTGAAGAGATTTGGTAATGCTGTTATCCTGCTGTACATACAGCATTCAGACAGTAAAGACATTAATTTCCTACTAGCGTTAGCAATGACGCTTAAATCAGCCACTGATAATTTGATTTCTGACACCTCATACTTAATTGCTATGCTGGGGTGCAATGACATTTATAGGATCAGTGAGAAACTCGACAGTTTAGGAGTGAAATATGATTCTTCAGAACCGTCAAAGCTTGAACTTCCAATGCCTGGCACTCCAATACCCGCTGAAATTCATTATACTCTGCTCATGGATCCGATGAATGTTTTCTACCCAGGAGAATACGTTGGGTACCTCGTTGATGCTGAAGGTGGCGACATCTATGGATCATACCAGCCAACGTACACATACGCAATCATCGTACAAGAAGTTGAAAGAGAAGATGCTGACAACTCTAGTTTTCTAGGGAAGATCTATCAGATTGATATTGGGTACAGTGAATATAAAATAGTTAGCTCTCTCGATCTTTACAAGTTTTCAAGGCCTGAGGAAAGCTCTCAAAGCCGAGACAGTGCCCCTTCTACACCAACCAGCCCCACAGAGTTCCTCGTCCCCGGTGTACGAAGTGTCCCTCTCTTCTCTGCTAAAGAGGGCCACAAGACCTCATCTTCAAAACACCACCCCTCAAAGAAGCTTAAGGTGAGCTCTTTGCCAGAAATTTTAAAAGAAGTGACAACAGTGATGGAGCAAGCTTGGAAGCTTCCAGAATCTGAAAGAAAGAAGATCATTAGGCGGTTGTATTTGAAGTGGCACCCTGACAAAAACCCGGAGAACCACGACATGGCTAATGAAGTGTTTAAACATCTGCAGAATGAAATTAACAGGTTAGAGAAACAGGCTTTCCTGGATCAAAATGCAGACAGAAGCTCGAGGCGGACATTTTCCACCTCAGCCTCCCGATTCCAGTCAGAGAAATACTCATTTCAAAGGTTCTATACTTCGTGGAATCAGGAAGCAACGAGCCATAAATCTGAAAGGCAACAGCAAAATAAAGAAAAGTGCCCGCCTTCAGCGGGGCAGACTTACTCTCAGCGGTTCTTCGTCCCTCCCACTTTCAAGTCCGTGGGCAATCCAGTCGAAGCCCGGAGGTGGCTAAGACAAGCCAGAGCGAATTTCTCAGCCGCCAGGAATGACCTTCATAAGAATGCCAATGAGTGGGTGTGCTTCAAGTGCTACCTGTCCACCAAGTTAGCCTTGATCGCCGCTGACTATGCAGTGAGGGGCAAGTCCGACAAGGACGTGAAGCCCACTGCACTTGCACAGAAAATAGAGGAGTACAGTCAGCAGCTCGAAGGGCTGACCAATGACGTCCACACCTTGGAAGCATACGGGGTGGACAGTTTGAAAACACGGTACCCTGATTTGCTCCCTTTCCCACAGATTCCCAATGACAGGTTCACTTCTGAGGTTGCCATGAGGGTGATGGAGTGTACTGCCTGCATCATAATAAAACTTGAAAATTTTATACAACAAAAAGTGTGAAAGTGTTTAAAGAAACAGTAGGCCCGAGTCCTGAGTGTGTCATAGCACAAACAGGGACCGCTGCCCTCCCTCAAGCTTCGTCGCCACATCCTAGGAAACATGAAGCACAGAGCAAGCAGGCTGCTCGGGAAGAATTTCGGAGTTGCAGTGAATATGAGCCTCCCTAGAAGACCTGGACTGAGTCTAAAAGGAAACTATTTCGAAGACGGTGGCAGACTGCAAAATTGCTAGATGTATTTGAATGGCTAGGACGGCACAATATTGAATTGCACTTTATATTACCAAAGCTTAGCTGTTTGTTAGAGAACAGTCTGTTCCTGTCTCTGGTTAGGATGGAGTTGATTTTATGTTTTTAGCATGGTCTTTTTGAAGGAGCTAACAAAACACTGGAGTATCATTGGTTTAAACAAACAAGGGGAACTAAGTCCTAGAATTTTATCATTTCTTTAAGTGGATCCTCTTGGATATATGCTGTCTTCTTATCAGCTGGATCTGATTATGAATTTGTTGTGATTTTACATCTTAAATACTCAGTCCATTTAAATGTGGTACCGTACCTTATTCCTGAATATTACTTGATTAAGAGTAGGCAGGTAGTACTGGTTAGGGTGCACTGGATGCACTTTGCATCTTTACTTTAAATGTGTTTATGCCGATGTTTACAGGTTGCCTCTTTCAGGAAGATAGCATACGAAAAACTCAAATTTGTGGCAGTTCTTACCACCAGGTGTCAATATTGCTTCCAAGAACTGCTTACCAAAACAACATTTATCAACTGTTAGGACGTTTGCTTCGTGTCTGTCTGTACATATTTCCCACAAAGGTCGTAATGTATATAGCGTAGTGGAACAGGATGCAATCTTTCGTTGTCTCAAGGTGCTGCAGTTAAAAACTCTTTGTCTTCAACACGGCACTCAGTGGAGCCTTGAAATCTGCAAAATCGTGACAATGTCCAGTAGTTTGTGGAAGAGGGGTGTTCAGCCTGTATCTCCCCATGAATGATTCAGAACTGACCGTTCATTCCCATTATGTTTGAATGTCCTACCCTAGGTATGTAACGTACTTCTTGTGCAGAATGTAAACGAAGGGTAATGATAATTAGTTGATACATGTGTGCTGGCTGTAAATGATGCTACATACAATGTTTTCTGCAATTAAGGGCTTATAACATTACAACTTTTTTACTTTTATTGGTAATAAGGAATGTCTGCACCACCATGATTCTCTTGCTTCTGGACGTGAAGCCATGTAATTATTTCTGCTGTTACATTAAGTGCCATAATTTTAATAAAGCGAAATGTACATATGAAATTGTTGCAACTGGTATTTTCTGAGGAATAGTTCATTGACAATCAAACTTAAGATCTTCCTATATTAAATTTTGATATGTGTTTATTAGAAATATTATAGAATTTTCCCATATTTTTTATACTGGAATTTTAGGAGATTTCTTTTTTATGGTTGAATATAAAGTACTAGGTTCATTAGGTGCTTATTGACGAAAGAATATATCTTATTTTTACCTCTTTAGGGAATAAGCGCAGTTGATATACATAGCGTGTACAGGGTGGGCAAAAGTGGGCTCACAGTTGTGAGTGCATCACACACGGTTTCTGCTTGTGTTATTTTCCATATGAGCAACTGGAAACCTACTTTTGCCCCGCCCTGGGCATATATGTATTTGGAAGTAGATACATTAAATATGGTTCTTTTGTAGGCAGAGGCTGAATTGATATCTTCTGTGCCTTAGGAGAGGGCTTTGTATTTGGGGGCTAATTCACACTTGAGCCCTAACAGGTAGGAAATGTTCATCTTTACATCTGAGGTGGGAGTCTTCAGGGTTAGGCAAGCAGCACTAAGAGCCCCGTGTTCTGGGGCAGCCTGAACTCTGGGTCTGCAGCTTCCTGGGCCTTCTTAAAGAAGTGCTGGCTACTTTGGAACTCGGTTTCAGCATGTGGAGTATATTTTATTGCTTTGGGTTATTAAAACTTATACAGGAAACCTCGTCTGGCCATTGTGATAGCTGATGCAGTTGGAGTCTTGGGTGGCTTTTTAAAAAGACTTTCTTTTTTAAAAAGTTACAGGTTCACAGTCCCTGATATGAAACCCTTGTGTTCAAATGTACTTCAGAATTTGGATTTTAGAAAGTAAGCATTCCCATCAGGTTGCTATTTTTGCAGGGAAGCCTGTGAATATCCACACTAAGTTGAATAGAGCCCTGATAAATAGCCTCAGATAAATTTAGGTCATGTTTTGCAGCCAACATATTTGGAAGGTTTTCATTTGGGGGAGCCTTTTAGATTTTAAAGTTCAGTGTAAGGAATTTTATGCTGAACTAACTATTTTGTGCTTTTTCTTTCTTTTCCCCTGTTTTGCTTTTTGTATTGAAAGGAAGGTGGCACCTGCCAGCCAGTGTGTAGAGTGGCTGCTGTGGAGGAGAGCACATTCCAGAAGGGGCTGGGACAGGTGTCCCCACACTCAGGAGCGGATGCCCGCACTTGGGGGCAGGTCCTGAGAGCCAAAGAATGGTGGTAAAATGTTCAAATTGGGGATAATAAAATAAAGTTGTTACCAGGTCTGATTTGGGGATAGGTAAGATTTTCTTCTACTTGTGAAAGTCGACATTTTCTGTACCTCGAATGTTTTGTAGGTGTTAAAAGAGGCAAGTTTGTAGTGCTGGTAGAAAATAGGAATTAGGAAAGATTCCTATTATGTTAATGAAGGTTCTGGCAGAGCCAGCCAGTGGAAGGTCCGAAGATGCAGTAGATACAGCTGTGTGAATAGGTCTGCGGTATTTCCAGGGACTGACTCATGCGTGTGGGGACCACCAGGCTCTCCATTCGTAGGCCAGGCCTGTGCCACAGGCCGGGGGTGCGTAGGCAGGGGCTGCACTCTGCAGGTGGGATTTCCTAGACCTTTGGCTTCTAAGTTTTCCCCTGTTTATCTCATTTTCACAATGGTGGCCCACAGTAGCGCTTCCTGAGCGCCCTGCCAGGGCGTGCCATCCGTGGTTGGAGGTGCGCGGGCACGCTCCATCACCCCTGCCGTCGCCGTCCACCCACAGCCGTGAGACGTGTGTGCTCACGGTAGGGACCCGCCACTGCACACTAAAGCCAACATGAGGAAAGTTTCACTATAAAATGAGAGTTACGTGTTTCCGGTGTGTGCTTCTCTCTCTCTCGAGTAGCGGCTTGGGGGGTGCCCCCGTTTGAACTCTGAATGCAAGGCCCAGCTCTGGAAGAAGACAAAACCCAAGTTGCACTGTATTCACTGAAAAAACCATGCATTACTTAGCGGTGCCCTTAGGTCTCTTCGTTCTACCTGCTTCTTGGTACTTGATACGATGTTTATTGGGTTTCCACACAGCAGTGAACTTGACGTGGAATTTAAAATGCCAAGAAGACTGCTAAAGCCAAGCAAGAAGGGGTGTTTTAAATCGGGGAAGGAAGCGAGAGCAGATGCAACCTCGTAGCCTTGGTGTGGGGGGCTCTGCCCTTTCAGAAGACCGACCTCCACCTGCTCCCACCATTCCCCAGACGCCCAGAGGCTGAGCCACAGGGTGAGTGGACAGGGAGGGCCTGCACATGGGTCGGTCACCCCTTCCTGGTTGGAATTTGGCTGCCTTCAGAGCAGGGGCGCTACCCTGCCCACCCTCCCCCACGTAGTGAGCCTGGGGCTTTGGAGCCTCTGGTTCTGCCCGGGATGGAAGCACGTGTGTGTTACTCAGCTGTTAGGTCTTAAAAGTCTATTTTGCTGCAAATCAGAGTTCTTTAGTAGTCAGGCTAATATCTTTATCTTTTTTTTTCCTTGTGTCTACTCAGTTGGTTTGGAAATGGGAAAAGAAGTAGGATTTTCATTAAAATATCAACACTCAATGGTCTATTATCACTTGGTATTAGGGTGTCAGTTCATCTACCTCATTAGTGTATATGCATAGTCATGGCCTTAGACCTTTAACAATAATGTAAATGACATTGTATAATGTATTCAAGAAGGCCGGTTTATGGAGCACATTTGAGAAGAGAACCTGCCTGAAAGTTTTCATTATAACTGGGTAGAAATTTCTTACCTCACTCTGGAGAATGTAGGTGCCCTCAACAATTTCTTTCACGATAATGCCATGTAACAAAGGATCAAAAAATCTAATTTATACCTTTTATTTAAAAGGTTCTATTCTTCGTTCTTTCTCCTTGATACTTCTTCTTTGACCTCACTTTAACATTTAAGCACCATTTTTTAATCCTCACCCAAGGACATTTTTTTCGTTGCTTTTAGAGAGAGAGGAAGGAAGGGAGAGAGAGACAAACAACTGGCTGCCTTCTCCTATGCACCCCGACCCGGGAGTGAACATGCACCCTGGGCATGTGCCCTGAGCGGGGGTCACACCTGTGACCTCTCAGTCTATGAGACAACACTCCAGCCAGCTCAGCCACCCCGGCCCTGGCTAAACACCGTTTCTTTTTCCACCGTGAACTGTGAAAACCAAGCTAACGTTCCACGGGGATCCCGGGTTGTGTCAGCTGCGCTTCAAGTTATTTCTTTTGCGCAGACCTGAAACCACAGAGAAAATATGATCCAGAAAATGGCGACACTATTTACTATGACAACAGGAATGTCAGAGCAAGACAGTAGAAAATCAAGACGTAAACGGAAGTGAATGAACAACCTGTAATGTAAAAGAACCCACCCCTGTGAAACTGGAGGGCGGTTTGAAGTTGAGTTTGCTCCTAACTGCTTAGGAAGCTCGTGGTTTTATGTTGCCATTTCAAGTCTTTCATGCATACTTGCAATTTAAAATCAAATTGTTACAAACGGGCTACCCGCTGTTAAATGGACACCTGGTAAAACAGCATTAGAAATGAGTTCACTTTTCTATTTCCGGTTTTGAGACTGTAGAAAATGAATCGGAGTTTGTGATTAGAGTTGTAAATCCCATCATCGGAAAGCTGAGCTGCTGCTGATCCCCCACCCCTTGTATGGCTGGGGGTTCTAACGGTAACCGCCGGTCAAACACAGAACAACCCCCAACCCAAACCCACCACTCCTTGGGAGGGAGGCGTGTGAAAATTGAGAGGCTTACATATACCCACCCTCTTTTCAGAGGTCATACAGAGACTTGCCCGACCAGTTGGCACTAAACACATTCTCAGAGTCTGATTCTGTGATGTTACAGCCAGGCTTGTATCTGTCGCTCAGAGGCAAGTCCACAGGATTGGCAGCCATGAGTCCCACCACCTCGCTGTTGGACCTCCGTGGGTGACAAAGGCCGTCTGGACTTTAGCTTCTTCATTAAAGCAGCGTCATCCCGTCCACGCAGTCACCGTGTCGACTGCTGTTTGGGATGGAATGTAGCGACATACCCAAGTCTGTCCAAGAAAAAACAGCTCCTCAGGGGCAGGGTGGCCGTTTAATTTCCAGGAGAAACTGCGTGACCTCATGACTTGCTCTACCTGAACCTTTATTTTTTTAAATCACCAGTAACTTGGGGGGAAAATAATATCTACCTCGAAGAGTTGTGAGGATCGAAGAAAGTAAGACCCTGAAACTGAAGTCGGTGACAAATGTCGGTTGATTTTTATTGCTCACTGACGATACAGAAAGCATGATTGATTTTGTGTAATTTGTTCCCTTGACTGTGTTTTGAGAATCAGGGACTTTGTTGTGAACCGCGACATAGCTTTGCGTTGAAATGAAGAGAGAACTCGCAGGCTTGCGTGACACAAGGGACACACCTCACAGAACTTGGGGGCGTTTTAGTGCTGAGCAATGCTACTTTCACGGCATCAGACATTCACACTTGAGCATTGTGAATTAATTCCACACAGCCGTTCAGTATCTCATTGCAGACTGACACATACAAGACAGGAAAGGGAAATTCACACAGTTCTGATGGCGATCCAGTGGAATAAACGCCGTCTACTGACATTTCTTTGACTTTTGCACCCGACACCCACGCACCCCTCATCTGAACACCTTTGTGGGCACGTGTTTCTTTCTGAGTTCCCTTTGAAAGTGTGTTCTCTACGGCCGCCCGCCCATTCCGTTTTCCAGGGTCTCGAGTCACTTGAGGTCAGTATTTCAAGTTCGGCGAGACAAACCAGTGCTCCATGGAAGACGTGGCTGGTTCAGAGACAGATGTGGCTGTTTTCATGGCACGTGGTACCCGCGGCAGCCACAGACAGGTAAAGCTTCCCATCTGGACACACGCAAATTTCATAGAGTCCCTGGGAGCTGCCAGCAGGCCCCGGAGCCCCCTGATCCAACTCAGGTAAGCACACAGTTTCAGCATCCAGCACAACCTGTTTGGGAGATGACCAGAGATTATGTGGTGAAGAAGAAACGCATCCCCTTCCAAGGAGGGTCAGCGTGAACCCCTGTTCCCAATGCGTTCCAAACAAATTGGTTTTCCCTCTGCAGAGAAAGTGGATACGCCCCTGGTTTGACTTGTCATATTATCTGAATCCTTCAGAGCCTGTTTCCATTTTACATTCAGGCAGGGTGTCACTAACCCTTCTCCAGCTTGGAGGGGAGTGGTTTTCCTTTGCCCGTTGGGCTGGTTGAGCTAGGGCAATGTGTGATGCGCACTGCCCACAGTGCCTTTCAGAACGACCCGAGAAAAGAAGCAGTAGCATCTCATGCCGATTCATATTTATCCCGTTGACTTTGTTACATCATCTTCTTTTCCCCATTAGGATCGATTCCAAGCCACAGAAATAGATCCTTCTAAGTAATTTTTTACCTGCGAATGTTGGAAGTTCTCCTGATTTTATTTCCCCATGAAAGGCAAATAAATTCATTCCATTCGCCGCCAACTATTTCCCCAAATTTTAAAATAATGAAACTGCTGCCTTCCATTAACTGCAGAAAAGCAGTGGACAGACAGGTAAAAGCCAACTAAAATAAAACGAAAGCTACTGGGTTGTATGTTCCTGCTACACTTTAGTTAAGCTGAAATGCAATCAGACGGCCATGGCAGAGATTTGGAAGCTTTTTGATACCCAAAGGCAGTAGAGTTGCCATGGACGGGCACAGTGTTCTCCCTTGCCCACAAGGGTGCATCCTTCTTTCACGGGGCTCTCATCCACGAACCCCACTCTTGGGATAAACTGCTGTCTGCAGCTGCCCTCCCACCCTGGATGCCAGCTGACCGCTGTCAGTGGAAGCAGGGGGCTGCAGCGGCGTTAGCAACATTACAGGCCAAGCTCTCCCCTTGTGCTCTGAGGCTCTCCGAGGAAAAGGAATCTAATGGGTGTCATTTTTAAAAAGCAGAAGCTATACAGGTCACTGCCCCGTACTGTGGGTCCTGGGGGTGCCGGCCTTTGCCCGCGTGCTCCTGTTCTCTCACATGTCTGCTACTCTCCTCTCCTTTCTTACGAATAATTGGTCAATGTTTCTTCTAGTTATTATTTTTCCCAGCAAACTCTAGTCCCTGGTAGTTCACACACTGCTTCCCTGCTCGCCCTCTTTCACTTTTGTGGGACAGGACTTTGTGGGAGGCCGGAGGTCACCTCCCTCTGAACAGGCTCCAGTAATGAGGGAGAGGAACTTCAATTCCGGGTCATACTGGGCTGTTTATAAAGTCATGCCTAATTCGGATGGGGGGGGGGGATGTTCTATTATTTAAAAATTATAGTCAATATATGTTTTTTCCAGGTTTTAAGTATGCAGTGATGTTGTGATGTAGTGGTAAGATTCCAGAATTCCTGATTTCCACGTTTGCATTTATCTGCTCCTGGCATCACGGCTCTTTAAGTGGAAGGTTTGCCCGATGACTTTTACCCACTCACAGGCCTCAGATGGGGCCTGTCTGCACTCACGAGCTACCTCCCACGGCCTCCGCTTGTTGCCTCAGCTACACATCCTCTTAATATTAAATTTAACGTAATTTCAAAATGTCATCCCTATTCCCATAAGGGTGTCTCATAGCCTTGTGACATAGTGAAGCACTATTTCCCCTGAACTCAGAAAGGTGGTCTGCACATTGATGGAGCACTAGAACAATCTGGGTTGAGTAGCTTGCGCGCCGCAGCCTTATACGACTCTGGCTTGTATCAGTGATGCCTTATCTTGGGGCGTGAAGTTCCAGATTTTATCCTTATCATGGTTGACTTTTGAAGGTCTTGTTTTCACCCTAACATCACTCGGCATGTGGAAGCCCAGTGCTCTGAGCAGTGACAGATCATGGCCGCCACAGGTCCCTCCTCCTCATGATGGCCGCATTGAGACAAGCCCAACCACTGTGGAAACAGCAGCGTCCACAGTCCCTGTAGACTCTGCAAGTCCAGAGTCCTTTTTCAAAGCTGAAAATAGCAGGAGACTGGATGGCACGAATACCAGTCAAGGAAAGCTGTCTGGATCCAATTCTATGCCAGGGCTGTCCAACCTTTTGGTGTCTCTGGGCCACAGTGGAAGGAGACTTGTGTTGGGCCACACATTAAACACATTGTGACATGTGATCACCAAAAAATCTCATCATGTTTTAAGTAAATTTATGATTTTGTGTTGGGCCACATTCACAGCCATCCTGGGCCGCAGGTGGTCCATGGGCCGCAGATTGGACACCCCCAAATGTAGAATTATTTTAAACTTTCTTGGACCTTCGTTCAGCGTCCAATGAACTTTTGCCTCTGTTTCACATTTCCTACTCTGCACTGTTCCTACAGTTTCTGTACAAATGACCTTCAGTGTGACCTGCTGGCACCTCCCAGACACACGCATCGTGAGGACACAGGCCAGGAGCCTGCTCTCCTGGACTCACCCGGCCGTCACTGCTGTGAAGAACGATGTCCATCTGGGAAAGGGCCTGGATGCTCCCGGCCCCAGCTCCGATGTGAACGCCCTGCGGGGCGTCCATGCTCAGGCTTCGTGTTGGGGATTCTAATCTGAAAGGAGGGCAGGAGACCAAGGAGAGACTTATCACAAAGAGCCACCCAGGAACCCCTCAGCGAACAGTCTAGCACAGAGAATATAATTAATGAGGTATACAGTACTGTCACATCATTCATGAATGCTAACATATTGTGCATTGTACATGGAAAAGGCCAGAAATTAACTTCCTATCAGTGAGAGTCTGTGAAATTAGTATCTTCTAAAAACAGAGGGACGGCAGAGAGCCCTACCCCTTTGCTGAAGGTTCAGACGCCAGGGCGTGCCACACCAGAAGGAAATGTCATTTGCGAACAACTTTGGGGAGCTATTTTCTTAGTTAAAGCACAGACGTGTTTGGGAAAGAGACAAATGGGAGGGCCACACATGCATTTGCTCCATGTTCAAACTAGAATGTACATTTGGCCTTTAGGTTTTGTTTGTGTTTATTTTTTATTAATTTAGGAAGAGGACAGGACAGGTGCAAAGATTTCTTTTGAAAAAAATACTGAACTGATGGAGTTAATACACAGGATGGAATGGGCCTCATCTGGCTTTGTTTTCGTAAAATGTAGAAGAATTTCATTGCGATGGAGTCAAACGTGATACAGAAGTTCT
The DNA here is from genome assembly GCA_007922815.1 of Macrotus californicus. Lineage (NCBI taxonomy): Eukaryota > Metazoa > Chordata > Mammalia > Chiroptera > Phyllostomidae > Macrotus > Macrotus californicus. Next base: position 25,529 of record VMDR010001883.1, on the reverse strand, counting down.
AGGACTACATGGACCAGGAAATGTGCCTCTGCCTGGGAAACACTGAGTCTCCACCAGGTGGCACCGTGGGGTCACTTGAAAGATTGCTCCTTTGCTCCAGCCCAACCCCACCCAGAAGTTTGGAAGGCTGATGGACTGAAATGTTTGAAGAGGGAAGGCAGGAAGAACAGGTTAGGAAAGGAGCTGCATCCTCCTGAAGGGTAAGTTCAGCGTGCAGGTGGGTAGGAGAGAGAAAGGGAAATGACGAAGGAGAGAGAAGTCCCCTGATCAGGAATTTGCTTTTGAATTGACGGAATATGTATTTGATAGAGTTTCAAATCAGGCGGCTGCCACCTTTAATTGGCAAGTGTTTTGTCTACCAATATTTGTTATGTCAAACAAAGTTCCATTTTCCTGTGTACATCTCAGTATGTGGACTTTGATCTGTTACATATTTTGAAATCTCAGTTTGAGTTTGAGAAAACTCAGAGACACTTAACGATCGAATTTACTGGTCACAGGATGTTGGGCTTTGGTTTGGGGGAAACCCTGGCATTTCCAGATGAGCTTGGTCCGGCTGACCGCCGGTTTTGCTATCTTGACCTTTGCTAATTGCCTCCTTTTGTCCTGCCCTGAATTGATCTGAACAAAGAGGGGAAGAGGAAGGCCAGGAAGAAGACTTGTAAGCCACAGGTCAAGGTCGCTCCGTTTCAGGCAAACTGTTTGTGGACTTGAAGACCCCTGTGGAGGGTGTCTGTTTCAAAGGTCAGTCGACCACAGAATGGCCTCAGTAGGGCCAATTACTCATTTTTAACCTTATTATAATATGATGCTTCTAGAAGAGCAAATCTCTTCCCCTTTGCCATCACCTCTAGCCTTGAAGATGAAGTATTTCAGTTTAGCTCAGTTTAAGGCTCACATCACCAAAAAGGCTGCGATTAGACTGCCCTAAAGTATACATTTCTATAAGCATGGCGGAGAGGAGTCGGAGAGAAAATAATTTAATTTTTCCTTTCAGTTGTGTTTTAGTTTGCTTGTTAGATATCAACCCTTTTCTTCAAATATGTGAATATATAAATATTTGCCAGTGTCATATAAAGAGTAAAAAGTTTTGAGCACTCACAGAAACCTATGCAAATAAATCAATAAACAAATAAGCTGTGTGTGTATATATATAGACACACAAAATTCATATTTAAAAAGTACAATGAAGATAATTTGGTTGCTAAAGCAGGTGAGTTTTAGGTTATATTCCTTTGAAGATAAAGATAAATAGAATTCATTAATTTCCCAAAGATTTGCACATTTTTGCTTATTATAGATAGTACACAATTGTGTGTTCACTTCAGTGTACAACATAGTGGTCCGACATTTCTACCATAAGATAAGCCCACCACACTGTGTGGGAACCGCCTGTCACCGTACAAAGTCGTCACACTGTCACCGACTGTTCCCTGATGTTTCATACCCATCTCTCTCCCCTGCCTCTGGCAACGATTGTTTGTTCTTTGTTTCTATGAGTCTGTGGTTCTATTTTGTTTGTTTTTTAATCTAATACATTTCCATAAAATAAAATTCTTTTTTTTACACTTCGCATTCAAAATTCTTTTGTATTAGTTTCAGGTGAACGGCATAGTGGTTAGACAGTCACATACTTTACAAGGTGACCCCTGATATTTCCAGCGCCCACCTGGCACCTTACGTAGTTATCACACTATTGCCGATTCTATTTCCTGTGCTGGACTTCACATCCCCGTGACTGTTCTGTAACCACCAATTTGTACTTCTCAATCCCTTTGCCTTTCTCACCCAGGCCCCTGACATGCCAACCCTCTGGCAACCATCAGGCTTTCTCTGTATCTGTTCTTTTTCTGTTTTGTTTGTTTTGTTCATTAGATTCCACATATGAGTGAGATCACATGGTATTTGTCTTTCTCTGTCTGACTTATTTCACTCAGCACAATACCCTCTGGGTCCATCCACGCTGTCACAAATGGGAAGATTTCAGTCTCTCCATGATCAAGTGGTACCCCATTGTGTGAATGTGCCGCTGCCTTTCTATCCACGTGTCTGTTGACGGACACTTGGGCTACTTCCATATCTTGCCTATTGTAAATAACGCTGTAATGAACATAGGGGTGCATAGACCCTTTTGAATTAGGGTTTTTGTCTTCTTTGGGTATACATATACCCAGAAGTGGAATCGCTGGGTCATAAGGCAGTTCCACTTTTAATTTTTGGAGGTGACTCCATACTGCTCTCCACAGTGGCTGCACCAGTCTGCATTGCCACCCTTCTGTGACTACCATTTGAGCAAATATAAAAATTGGCATTGTGATATCTAAATGTGTATATTTCAGAGATAGATACATAAATACACCGTGATCTTAACCCTACAAAATCCACACTCGGTGTTTTCATAGGTCAGTTAGGATATTCCAGAACCATTTTTTCCTTACTCAGGCCAAGAATAGCAACACTACTGGACCCGGCAATACAACGTGAAAGTCGGTCCATGGTAAGAATCTACGGCAGTAAGTGTAACTGCCATACGATAAATCAGTGGAGCCGGGAAGGAGATGAAAGAGGAAGTCTCTCCAGGGCCCACTCAGTGGTGGGGAGTGAACAGTGTGCATGGGTTCACAGACAGAGCTGGATTTAATTTGGAAGTCGCCTGCTTGGTTATCACTGCGCCTCAGAACAGGCTACCGTCTAGAGCTCAGTTTTCTCTCGTACAAAATGAAGGTAAAGTCGATCACTTTTAAGGTCGAGCGGATGATTAGCGGAGATAAACCGTGACGGCACAGTCGTCCCTGGCCACTGAGTGCGTTCAGTGCGTGCGCGTTCATGCCCTCCAGCCTCGCCGCACTTCCCAAGCAGTTCCTCGCAACCTCATTGTTTCCTCACTCGCTCCGGTTGTGACACTTGGGTTTGGTAGTCCTCCCTTAGTATCACCTTCGAGAAAAAAACAGAATACTCTTTTGCCACCTCTTTTTCAGTAAGGACCTGCTGTATAAGTTGGCAGAATTTTTGTCCTGGTGGGACAACATTAGATGAATTGTTTAATTTCGAGATTTATATATTTTAATTGGAGCCTTTAAGTCATTTATATTTACAGTGATTATTGATCAATTTTTAAAAATGTATTTTTTTAATATTTTTTCTGCTTTTTTTTTTTCCTTTTTCTTTTTTTCTCTTTTTAAAGCAAACCCTTTAACAGTTGTTGAAATACTGGTTTGGTGATAAGAAACTCCTATGGCTTTTTCTTGTCTGAGAAGCTCTTTATTTCTCCTGCATTTTGAATGATGGCTTTACTGGGTAAAGTAGCCTTGGTTGTAGGTCCTGGCTTTCCATCACCTTGATTATTTCATGCCATCCCTTCAGGCCTGAAACAGTTCTCTTGAGTAAGCAGATGACAGACTAATGGTGCTCCCTTGTAGGTAACTATCTGCTTTTCTCTTGTGGCTTTTAAAATTCTCTCCTTGTCTTTAAGCTCTGCCATTTTAATTATGATGTGTCTTGATGTGGGTTTCTTTGGGTCCATCTTTTTTTGGGACTTTCTGTACTTCCTGGACTTCTGTGTCTTTTTCTTTCACCAGGTCAGGGAAGTTCTTGGTCATTATTTCCTCAAATAGGTTGTCGATCCCTTGCTCACTCTCTTCTCCTTCTGGTATCCTCATGATGCAGACTTGTTACACTTCATGTTGTCCCAAAGGTCGCTTAAACTCTCCCCACTGTTTTTTAATTCTCTCTTCTTTCTGTTGCTCTTCTTGTTTTTTTTTTTGTTTCCTACTTGTCTTCCAAATTGCTGATTCAATCCTCTGCTTCCTAAAACCTACTGTTTATTCCTTTCAGTGTATTCTTTATTTCAGATATTGTATTGTTTGTTTTTTTAAGATTTTATTTATTTTTTAGAGAGAAGAGAAAGAGAGGGAGAGAAACATCAAAGTGTGAAAGAAATATTGATTGGTTGCTTCTTGCATGTCCACAACCAGGGACCTGGCCCACAACCCAGGCATGTGCCCGGACAGAGAATTGAACTGGTGACCTTTCTGTTTGCAGGCTGGCACTCAACCTGCTAAGCCACATCAGCCAGGGCACATTCTTTATTTCTGACTGGTCCTTTTGAATGGTTTCTCTGTTTTTTTTTTTCATGCTGTTGAACATCCTTATAATCACTACTTTAAACTCTATATCTGATAAATTGCTTGCCTCCACTTCACATAGCTCTTCTTCTGGAGAATTCTCTTGTTCTTTCATTTAAGGCCTATTTCTTTGTCTCCCCATTGTGGCTGCCTCTTTGTGTTTGTTTCCATATCATGGGTAGGTCTGCAAGGACTCTGGTGCAGACTTATGTCAGATGCTGCCTGTGACTGGCCCTGGGCACCCTGTTTGGAGCTATCAGAGATTCACAGCTTGGGGTTCCCCCTGCTGGAAGAACCAAGCAACACACGAGGCCAGCTTTTACCAGCACCAGGCCTGGGGGAGGGTCAGCTAAAGTTTCGAAGCTTCCAGAGATTTGCCTCCACCTGCAGGCTTCCTGTTAGGCTGACCCACTGAAAGTGCCTGTAGCTGTGCTCCTCAGCAGGGCTTAAGCTCCACAGGGCGGGGCAAAGGGATTCCTGCAGGTGGGGCTACTGCTTCCCTCAGGCTGATGCTGCATGGAGGGGAGTGCTCTGCCCAAGAGAGAGAGAGATGGCCTCTGCAGTGTGGGGAGTGACTGAGCACAGGGACCCTGGTGGCTGACCCTTCAACTCTCTCCCCAGAGCCACCATCCTCTGCTGAAGCCCCGGGTAAGTGGCTGCTGACAAAATGTGTGACGGGTGGATTAGAGAGGAATAACCTGAAGGCAATGATAGGCTTTAGGAAAGCTCAGGGCCCAAACTGAAGAAGGTGGCAGGGAGAGTGTTGGCCTGGGGCACAGAAACAGAGCAGAGAATTGGGACTTCCCACCACCTTTGAATTTCTGTAAGTGATGACCAGTTACATGCAGACAGTCATGAGAACAGAGACAGCGAATGGAATCAACAGCAACCTCGTAACAATAGCTAAACTATTTTTCTAGCACCTATGCTGGCATCTGTGATAAGAGAGTATGTTTATATTTGAACAAAATTTTTACCTTAGCTCCTGAAATGGGTTGGCGGTTACGAGGGGTGTCTCTGCCGAATGTTCAAAAAGAGCTCCTTCAGGCCCTAAGCAGAGAACAAAGATGCACCAGCTTTACAAAAGTGAAGTGCGTGACAGCAAACACAGAAAACACTTAGGCTGTACACTAAAGCACGAGCGGGTTCCGATCTTTGTGGCTGAATCTGTGCTGATGCTTGAGTTGTGGGGAAGGATAGGCTCAGCTGCTGCCTTGCTCTTCCAGGGACACCACAGTCTCAGGAGGTTCCTGTAAAAATGTGACTTGAAAGCAATTTAAAATATGCAGGCTGACTTTAGATCTAGAAAGCAGTATTAGCCCTCAAAATGAAAAAGACGTAATTTCAGTTGAAAACTGCATAAGTCTCTATCTTTAGAGTAATATCTTTGTGACTCATTCACTAGATTCTATAAGTAAAATTTGTGTCTGTGTCCTACGTTTCTTTTGTTTTATAAAGATTTTATTTATATTTAGAGAGAGGGGAAGGGAGGGAGAAAGAGAAGGAGAAAAACATCATTGTGTGGTTGCCTCTTACTCGCCCCCTACTGGGGACCTGGCGTGCAACCCAGGCATGTGCCCTGACTGGGAGTCAAACAGGTGACCCTTTGGTTCGCAGGCCAGCGCTCAGTCCAGAGCCACACCAGCCAGGGCTGTCATCCGTTTTGTAAAGCAGATCAGGAAATTATAGAAAAATTTAAAAACATTTTTTTTTCATTTCTGGGAATATATCCTAAGAATCCCAAAACACCAATTTGAAAACATATATGTTCACAGCAGTGTCATTTACAATAGCCAAGACCGAAAGCAGTCCAAGTGCCCATCAGTAGCTGAGTGGGTAAAAAAGCCATGGTCCATTTACACAATGGAACACTACTCGGCCATACAAAAGGAAGGAGATCTTGCCTTTTGTGACAGCGTGGATGGAACCGGAAAGCATTATGCTCAGTGAAGTAAACGAGTCAGGAAAGGCAAACACCATAAGATCTCACCTATGTGCGGAATCTAATGAACACAATAAACTGATGAACGACACAGAAACAGAGGCCTGGCTGCACGGAACAGACTGCCTGCTGTCAGACAGGAAGGGGAAGAGGGACTGGATGAAAGACAGTGAAGGGATCAGCCAAAGAGCACACAGGTATAACCCATGGACACAGACCACAGTGTGGTGACAGCCAGAGGGAAGGGGGTGGGGGCTGGGTGGAGGAAGGCAAAGCGGGGAAAAATGGGGACACCTGTAATAGAGTCAACAATAAAAATGAGGTTTAAAAAAGAAAAGAAAAAGAAAATTTTTTAAATATCGAAAATTGACTTTCCAATTTCTGGGAGTCTGCACCTCCCCAGTTGCTCCTCTGGTTCTCAGAGCCGTGCGTAAACGTACCGGGGTGAACGGGGCTAAAAATGTGTTCGCATCCCGGTGTCTCCTTGTCTTACAGAAGCTCAGCAAGTGAATTTAGAGCATGTTCTGAACGTTTTTTCAAAATAAAGTTTCTTCTTTTCAGTCCTAAAAATGAGTCCTGTCAGAAGCCCATCTTATCTTTACTTCAAAGAAAGAAATGCTTTTTGTAAAAATATAGGGAATCCAAGTACCTGATATAATGGGAATAAAAGGGACTTGGAAGAAGGTTCTTTTGCAAAAGCCGCGTGGAAAACAGATGCCTTAATATCGCGCAGATGGGAGAGGAATTTACGATGAGCTTTTGGGTTAGGCCAGTTGGAGAGAGAGAGGGTAAGGATGTGGTGGAAGAAAAGATTTGAGGAAGATGGCATTCTTTTAGGAGAGTAGGAAAGAATTTCCAAAGAAATGTCATGAAGACAATTCAACAGCCCTGGCCAGGTGGCTCAGTTGGTTGGAGTGCCATCCTGGGCACTGAAAGGTCATGGGTTCAATCCCCAGTCAGGGCACGTGCCTGGGCTGCAGGTTCTGCCCCTGGTCAGGGTGTGTATGGGGGGCAACTGAGGGGTATCTCTCTCTCTCATCAATGTTTCTCTCCCTCACTTCCCCTCTCTCTAAAACCAATAAGCATGTCCTTGGGCGAGGATAAAAAGATAAGAAAAAAGAAAGTCAACAAATTCAAACCATTTTTTCTTATCTGCCTGAAAGATTGCAGAGTAAATGTGCCAAACGTACCATTTGCTTTTGCAGAAGTGCACTCCATGGGATATTGTTTTTCTCAAGAGGGAACGAAGATGTGTTATGGGATATTACTGAGCCTTAAAAAAGATGAAAATAGTACTATTTGTGACCACATGGATGGACCTTGACAGCATGATGCTGAGTGAAATAAGTCAGAGAAAGACATGTACATAATGATCTCATTTATATGCAGAATTCCCCAAAACCATGCAAAACAAAACCACCGAAGTCACAGGTACAGAGGACAGCTTGGTGGCCCAGCAGGTGAGGGGGTGGAGGGTGGATAAAGCGGATGAAGGAAATGAAAAGGTCCACAGTTCCGGCGGCGAACCGAAGAAGCCACGGGACGTGATCGGCAGCGGCGCTCCATAGTTGTGATGCCGGATGGCCTGTTTGAAAGTCGCTCTTCAGTACATTTGAGAAACTCTTACCGCAAGAAAAAATCTGTCAGTGCCTGCAGCAATGGCTCCTCACTGGGCTCACTGTGGCGATCCCTTCACGGTGCATGCGGGCGTGGGCCCGTGGTGCTGAAACTGGTAAGATGTGAGGTGTGCACTGTAACTCAACAACAGAAAAAGGGCTACCACACACCTGTGACGCGAAGTCTGTCCACACCGACCACAGCCCCACTTTCCCCAACAGTGAACAGCGGCTTCCCGTCTTTGGAACGGATCCGAAACTGGGGGCTCTGCACTTCCACCGTTTTGGGACCTGAAGGGTTAATTAAAACAGGTTGTCATAAGGTGCTCACCACAGGGAGGGTCATAATCCCCTATTTTTACACGTTCTGTGTTGCCCTGCAAGAGCGAGTTACTAAATACTTAGAATTTGTTACCAAAGGGTGTTTTTTTTAATGTTATGATTAAAAGTTTAAGCTCCAAGTCTAAGTCTAGATTGCTTAAATTAATTTATGTCAAACCTGCGCGAATCTATATCGAGTATGTGTATGTATACATTGTTTAAAAGTTAATTTTTTCAGGTTTTTGAAACTTGCCAACAGTCCTTTAATTCTGCCACACATCACTTAAATCTGCATTCTGTGGAGCACAACCGAGTGAAGACTTTGTATTCTGAAACAGAGACTAAGAGAGACCATCCTCTGAAAGGCTCACCTTAATGCCTAAGGACACCCCAGACAATGGCACCTTAATGGCTAAGTACGCCCCAGACAATGGCACCTTAATGGCTAAGGACACCCCAGACAATGGCTTCTGCTAGGATGACCTCCTCTGCCCTGGTGCTTGGAGGAGGTCCTTTCTTCTCACCCCACGGAGAAACCAGGCCTCTCGTGGAAGAACACCCTCCAGTCCCCACCCTCACTGAGTGAGGCCTTTTGCGTCTTTCACTTGCTTGTTCTTTTTCTTTCAGTGACAGAAGCGTCACTTTCTCCAAGTTTCAACTCCTGATGAGCTTTGGGCCCATCGCCTCCCGCACGTTTCTGCCTCCAGCAACTGTGTGACCCGAGCTGCCGCGGCCAGGGGAGGGGGGGTGGGGATGGGGGTGCCCTCCTGGCGTGAAAGGGACCCTGCGCTCATCATGTTGTTTCGTACCTTCTCTTGTGCGCCCAAGCCTCTAGCCCTGCCCGCATCACGGACTAACTCTCTAGAGCACAGCTTTCGGCCTTTGCTCAAGGAGCCTCAGGGGCTCCCTAGTTCTTCTCTAGGTCTGCTCTGTAGTCGTACCTAGAAAAGGAACTTGATCGAGAAAATGGGTCGCTGATGGTTTGTGATGGTCTGTGTGTGCGTGCCCCTGGGTCCCTCACGGTGCTCATGAACGTTGGCGGACCCCTGCTAGAAATTAAACAGCAGCTTTTCAGTTCATTCCCGAGTCCATTTGGGACATGCTCACCAGCATGTTCTTACGTTATGTTATTAATTTGTACCCCAAAGCCCTTCAGTGATTCTTCATTTAAGTGTGTGTGTTTATGCATCACTTACAAAGTGGGACTCATTTTTTCCTCTCTTATCTCTTCTCTCTCTCTTTTAAAGATTTTATTGATTTAATTTCAGGCAGAGGGGAGGGGAGAAAGAGAGGGAGAAACATCAGTGTGTGGTTGCCTCTCGTGCGCCCCCTGCTGGGGACCTGGCCCACAACTCAGGCATATGCCCTGACTGGGAATTGAACCGGTGACCTTTCAGTTCGTGGGCTGGCACTCAGTCCACTGCCCCACACCAGCCGGGGGCTATAGTTCTTTCTCTTAAGGAAGCCTGCCTTCTTTTCTTTGATAGTTGCCTGTGGTTTTGCTTTCTGAGCTTTCACCCGGATGCAGTCACCCAGGGACTCAGTGCCCTCATTTACCTCTTCTGGGTCACTGATTCATCTTACGTATAAACACTGATTCCCATGAAATGATGAGCATAAAATTATCTGAGTTTAAAATTAAGAGAGAAGACAATGGAAAAAATTTACCCAGTAAAAATACAAAGAGTTTTTCTCATTGGAGTTTCATGTAACAATTTTAGGAGGTTTTAACTGAGAATTTCTGTTAAATCATTTTTTAAGGATATAAAAGGAGTTTTTTACTTTTGGAACTTCCTAAGAAATAATGACATATTCTTTAGATATTATTAATTACTTGGCAGCATAGAGAAACTAGCACATGGGCACTCAATAAATGTTTGTTGAACAAATGACAAAAATGGACAGAAATCCCTCAAACTTTTAAAAGCTACAGTCATTTAGAGAATTTTAAGAAATGACTGTACTATATAATTAATCAGGAACAGATGATTTGATTTAGACAAGTTTCAAGAGCATGCATGCTGGATAAAGTCAGGTTTTCTCTAGATCCACTGAGAATTTCGCTGGGCTTAGTGATCAAGCAAACTTCTAAGTAAAAGAGAAATACAATTGATTGTTTAGAGCAAGTTATAAAGATTAAAAAACATAAAATGTGGGGTTCCTGCATTAGTATAATAAAAAGGAACCATCAGGTTAATGTATGTCTGTAGTTTTCAGTGTGACATTATCCTGTTTTGTAAAAACGGCCATTAAAAGAGAGAGACACTGATTTTTTCCACTTCCAGTTGCGAGCAGGCACTGAGAGGGCTGCCTTCTAAGGGCTGGGGCCCTGCTTGCGGTGAAGACTTAATTGCAAGGTCACGGCAGAACACCTGAAGTTCATTGCCAGGGCTATGACGGTCCCTGAAGGGAAGGTGGAAGGTGCGTACAGGACCCTGAGCAGAAACCGCAGCATGGGTGGGCTCGCTGAGGACTTTAGCGAAGCCCATACTAGGAGAGGCCTTGCCGCCCACAGCTGAGGGAAAACCATGAAACTTGCCGGAGGAGGGTCCGCAGCACCGAAATGACCCACAAGATCAACTTTCTGATGCAGAAGCATCGGGCAGACCCCTGGCAGGGCTGCTGAGGCCTGTGGAGGGAGAGTAGCCCCAGGGGGGAAACCCCTCTTCGGCTGTGTCTCCACCTCTTTCCTTCCGGCCTCTCCATTTTCTCTTACCGTTTCTTGCAATAGACCCGATCTCTCTCTCACATACACAAAATAAAAATAAAAAATAAACAAAAGAGAGACTTCGAAAGTTACCAGTTTGTGTTGGCAGTAGAGCTCTCCTCTCTTTTCCTAGAATCAGAAATGCCATCCAATTTTTTAGATTTGGCAGATCTGTAGAATGTTGATAGTGTAGAGAATACGTACACATTCCTTATACCAGCCAGCTCGCTCATTTGTTCTTTCTGTTTTTTTATTTATTGATTTTAGAGATAGAGCGGAATGGAGGGAGGGAGAGAGGAGGTGGGGAGAGAGAGACAGCGACTTGTTGGCCCACTTATTCTTGCACTCGTTGGATGATTCTTGTACATGCCCTGACCAGGGATCGACCTGCAACCTTGGCCAATGGGGACAGCACTCTAATCCCCTGAGTCACCGGCCAGGGCTGCTATTCCCTCTAATCCTTTTTCTCACTGTGGGAAATCTCATGTGACTTCACGCCCATGTTCTCTGGTCTTAGCTGATTGGACGGATGTACACAGCTCACCCAGGGGCGTTTGGTTGAAGATTAGTTGGACCAATTAGAATACTTCATTGTGAATTTAGAATTCATAACACTGAAGACTGAGTTAGCTGCTGTTGAGAACTGCAGCCAATCAGATGGGGAGCCAGAGAGGTCCCGGAGCTCCTGGAGAGCTGGAACAGATGAGGCCATGTTACCCAAGGGAAAGGCATGGCAAATGACTCTAGAAAGGAGGGGTCCAAGGCAGAGGTGGGGAGGGGACAAGTAAGAGGAGAGAGGGAGGGAGAGAGGGAGAACTTTTGGATCTCAGCCCCCGGTCTGTTCTCTTGAGGGCAACCTCTTTGGTTACTCTCCTTTGGTCTCTGAGATGTTTTTGCATCCTGCAATAATCATTATGTTTCTTGTAGTAGCTTGAATGGTTCTCTATTTCTGGGAATCAAAGTAACTTTAATTAAAATACTTCAGACTATCCCCTGTGATGCTCTGTGGTCAACCCAGTACGATATTTCTTTAAATCCATTCATTGATTGTTCATGAATAACTTGAATTCTTTAGAAGAAAAAACAAACTCATGCACCGAGCTCACTGTTCAGGCACCACCCACACACAAGGCGCAGTGCCGAAGCCTGACTCACCCACTGTGAATCTGCCCGTGACCTCTCCATCAGAGTTGCGAGCATTGGCCGTCACGTTGTGAGTGGACTGCAGCAGCAGAGATGAGTCCTGGAAGGGATTGATGAGATTAGCCAATGCACACCATTGAAAATGATGTCATCTTTATATGGGTATAGAAGATTAAGATTTACATAAACTAATTTCTCCGTAGTCACAGATCCTGTGATCCTAATAACTGTGTTTATACAATTATCTAAAAACCTTGAATTACATTAAGCAGTAAATGTATACACTTTTTTCATAAAATATAATAATCTTATGCTTGTGTATACTGGTTACAATATGTCAAATCAATTCTCAAGGTGAAGGTCGAAACCAATCAAGTTTTAGTGTGTTTTTTTTTCTTTTCCAAAGAATTAACATTTTATTTCTTACGCATAGGACATGATATATTTTAAGAAGATAAATCAGAGAATGTTTAGCTCTTCTATAATAAATACCATGTTACTTTTAAAATGCAAAGTCTTCTCACCATTGCAAAAGAGCTTTTAAAATGTGTTGGATACCTTTTTATTTTTTTAGCTTTTTGTTGGAAGATAAAGAGGCTTTATACACACGTTAGTGCTTTCTGCGGTATCAGTTTCGAACATCAGGCTTTGTTTAACCGAAGACTGCCTGCTTTTATAAAAACGGTTTCTCCCGAAGGAGTGTGGTAATTTGGCTCTTGGGTCCAAGTGGGTTTAGGGTTCACTCAGAGGAAACCAAATATCTTCCAAAGTTGTGGGGAATAATGTGATTTTTCAGAAGTAAAGAAGTTTTTAGAGTGCTTTGCAACTCAATCCAGCAGGTCAGAAATTCTCCAGCTTGCTTTGTGGACGCAGATGGATGTACCAGCCTCTCGTGTCTTATCCAATGACGTGACTTCATACTTGCTTTCATATTGTCGTAAAATAACTAGCATGACAATGAGTTAAAGATGTACCCACAAGTTTAGCATCCATCCTCTTGTTTTTTCCTCCATATCTGAAGCAGGTACCACTACTTCTAACACACAGATGAGGAAACTGGGTTCCAAGAGATGAAATTATAGCTGGCTCAAAGTCACAGCTACCAAGTGACAGTTCCCTGATGGCACCCCATCTCTAGATGCCAACCTTGTGCTCTTTCCTACCCTTTCTGAGAATGGGGGGCTGTGGCTGGGCTCAGGCTGGAGTGGCCAAGTCCCCTCCTGGGCCTCCACCAAGTCTGCGCTGGGAACGGTCTGGGCTGTTCGATCCGATGGACACTCTCACACCCTTCCCTTTTCCCACCAACCTGTCAGAGGTGAAGCGACATCTCACTGTGGATTGAATGCCCATTGCTCTGATGATCGGCAATGTCCAGCATCTGTTCGCATGTCTGTGGGCCCTCTTTATGTCCTCTTTGAGGATGTGTCTAGTCGGGTCTTCTGCCCACTTTTTAATCGGGTTGTTTGTTTTTCTGGTGTTACGTTGTTGGAGTTCTTTATAACTTTTGGATACCAACCCCTTATGGCATGTATCATTGGCAAGTATGTTCTCCCGTGCAGGGCGCTGTCTTCTCATTGTGTTGATGGTTTCTGTTGCTGTGCAAAATTTTTTTCTTTTGATGCAGTTCCAATTTTTTATTTTTTCTTGTTTCCCTTGCCCAAGTATATGGAGCAGGGAAAAAATATTGCTAAAAAATGTCCAAGGTTTTCACTCCAGCTTCCTTTTCATCGGTGTTAGTACAAGATATCTTTTGAAAGACTCTTTTACACTGAACCTGTTTGTACCTTCATAGTTAAGGTGGGGTTTTCTAGGTGGCACATAGTTAGTCTTGCTTTTACATTCAATATGATACTCTCTGGCTTTTAACTGGAGTGTCTAGACCACTTATATTTTATGTGATTATTGATGTGGCTTGGTTTAAACCCACCAACTTGCTCTTTGTTTTCTTTCTATTCCATTTGCTCTGTGTCCTTTATTGGCTTCCTTTTGGATTGAGAGAGGCTAAACCTCTTCTCCGTGATTTCTGCCCTGTATCATTTTTTTGTTTTTTTAAATATATTTTATTGATTATGCTATTACAGCTGTCCCATTTTTTTCTCCCCTTTACCTCCCTCCACCCTGCACACCTGCTCCCAGACCACCCCCCCCCAACTTTTGTTCATGTCCATGGGTCGTACATATAAGTTCTTTGGCTTCTCCATTTCCTATACTATTCTTAACCTCCCCCTGTCTATTTTGTACCTACCATTTATGCTTCTTATTCCCTGTACCTTTTCCCCCATTTCCCCCCCTCCACCTCCCTGCTGATAACCCTCCATGTGATCTCCATTTCTGTGATTCTGTTCCTGTTCTAGTTGTTTGCTTAGTTCCTTTTTGTTTTTGTTTATTTTTTTAGGTTCAGTTGTTAATAGCTGTGAGTTTGTTGTCATTTTACTGTTCATATTATTTATCTTCTTTTTCTTAGATAAATCCCTCTAACATTTCATAAAATAAGGGCTGGGTGATGATAAGCTCCTTTAACTTGACCTTATCTGGGAAGCACTTTATCTGCCCTTCCATTCTAAATGATAGCTTGGCTGGATAGAGTCATCTTGGATGTAGGTAGGTCCTTGCCTTTCATGACTTTGAACACTTCTTTCCAGCCCCTTCTTGCCTGCAAGATTTCTTTTGAGAAACCAGCTGGTAGTCTACTAGGAACTCCTTTGTAGGTAACTCTTTCCTCTTCTCTTGCTGCTTTTAAGACTCTCTCCTTATCTTTAATCTTGGGTAATGTAATTATGAAGTGCCTTAGCATGTGCCTCCTTGGGTCCAAAATCTTTGGGACTCTGAGCTTCCTGGACTTCCTGGAAGTCTATTTCCTTTGCCATATTGGGGAGATTCTTCTTCATTATTTGTTCAAATAAGTTTTCAATTTCTTGCTCTTTCTCTTCTCCTTCTGGCACCCCTATGATTCGGATGTTGGAACATATAAAGTTGTCCTGGAGGTTTCTAAGCCTCTCCTCATCTTTTTGAATTCTTGTTTCTTCATTCTGTTCTGGTTAAATGTTTATTTCTTCCTTCTGCTCCAAATCATTGATTTGAGTCCCAATTTCCTTCCCTTCCCTGTATATATTTCTTTATTTGCTTTTCATAGGCTTCACTTTTTCCTCTATTTTGTGATCATACTCAACCATTTCTGTGAGCATCCTGATTACCAGTGTTTTGAACTCTACATCTGATAGGTTGGCTGTCTCTTCATCGCTTAGTTCTATTTTTGGAGCTTTGATCTGTTCTTTCATTTGGACCATATTTTTTGTCTTGGCAAGCCTGTTATGTTGTAAGGGGTGGAGCCTTAAGTATTCACCAGGGTGGGGCAACCTATATCACTACATTGTGGCACTGTATGTGGGGGAGGGGTCTGAGAGGGAACAATGCCACTTGCTTGGCTCTTGTCATCTGCCCTGTATTTTACCTACTTTGATTTTATAATTTATTCTTCTAATGAAAGCTACTCAAAAACAGCTTTATCTCCTTGAGATTCTCAAGTGTGCTTTTCCAGATTGATGATTTTTACTTAGTTGGAAGTTAATTCTCTTTATTGAAATGTTTTATGTGATAATTTTTTTTAGATGAAGTGGACCATGTATGGTGTGAAGTTTCAGTCTCAAGCTCCCCATGTGGATGTAATTTAAGTTTTGCAGTTCCCCAGCCTGTCTGAAGTTTTATCATTCTTTCTGCCCAGACCCCAGAGTCTTTCAGATTTGTAATAGTGGCTCAGGGCTTCTGTCCTGAGCAATGTCCAGGTCTTGTCTGGCACTTCTGTGGGTTGCTCCCCACAGATACACAGCTTTACTCACACTTGGGCAGTAGTTGCAGATACTTTCTACCTTGCATTGCTGTCTCACGCAGTGGGTCTCAGTGGGGTCCCAATTTCATCAATGCCATTGCAGTCTCTCTTCCTCTGGGGGCATTGACTGTGAGCTGTCCCTGCCTCTTCAGGGATGTGAACTTGAAAAACGATCATTTCAAATAAAGCTTTACCTCTGTGTATTTCTGTTTCCTTTCACGTTTGACCATGTCTATATATTTTTAAATACAACCTTTTTGTTTGATCCGATATCATTGCTGTGTGTTTGGGCCAGGTGAATTGGTTTAAATCATAAACTCCAAGCTCAGTCTTGACAAGATCTCACGTAATAATTTTAAAGGGTTAACTGAGTCATCACAGGCACCTTGTGGAAGTATATTTATAATAAAAAAGTTTTCTCAGTCCAGCAATGCAAATAAATGAATTTTTCAAATTCACAAGGTAATTTCTGTAATTGTTTTAAAAATTGCTTCCTAGACTCATCTTCAAAAATGAAACATAACTACTTCATCAGTGCAGACGAAAATGACAGGGCATGATTCAGTGCTGCCAATCCAATTATCGAAAGTCACATTAAATACAAAATACTTTGAGCTCTGTTATCACGTAGTATTATTCCCAATGTTTGTGTAATTTTATGTATTGATTGACATATCACGTTAATGCATCATTGGGAGACTTTAATTTATGATGACCTCAAATAATTTACACAATTTGGCTCCCTGGTTTTTCAAAAGTATCCTGTAGATGAAAGAGTCTAAAGAGGTACAACTGAAAGTATTACAAATTCCAGAATATTAAAAGTGCTATGATCTAATCACTTGATTTCAGTCACCAGTCTTATCTTTTAAAAATATGGTAGGGGATCAGCCAACATAACTCTGGGGCGGAGGAGGAAAGGTTAAATTCTAATATTTAAATGTTTTGCTCACCTCTGATTTCTGTTTTTGTAAAAGCTGGCATTAATTCTCCATGTCCCTGTATGACAAGGCAGTTGATACACCCACACGCCATAGGGGCGGATGTGAGTGTCTTATCTGAATAAGCTCTGAGAATTGGCCCACAGGCAGCAGCCTGCGATGTCATGGGGTGGTGGCAGCTGAGGGAGCTTTGCCTGATAACCACTGTGCTCTGTACTCTGTAGGACCACTCCTCAGCAGGCAGCATTTCTGCGTACCTGTTACACCATGTCATCTGCACTTGGCAGTGGAGTTTGGGGATGTCTGTGACGTCTAGGGCAGCAGTGTGTTCTCACAAGACCGTGTGTTCCTCGGTGGTCAGCCTTGTGTTCCCTTCCTAATTGCTCCAGAAGAGCTGCTACAGCCTCTGTGTGTTAGACAGACTGATGTCTCCTTTCCTTTCTAGAAAGGTGGGAGGAAAATGAGGAGTGGACTCTTCATACATAAGTTTAACATTTTGTTTGGCTAATGCCACCAAATCGAGACTAGCAAAATGTTTGTCTCTACTTCAAAGCCTGTAGTACCACATAAGGAAAAATAGAACATATTACAACAATTGTTTGACTATTTTCGTGCTGGGCTCTACTTGTTATAAATGTCATAGAAGTAAATGAATACAATGCTGAGGCAGATTTATTTTAAAGTCACACAATTATTTAATGGTGATGTTTAATCTCTTAATGGAGAATCCTAAAGGACCGCAATCTGTATAATTAGTATAATTACTACAGAACATACCACTATGACATTAATTTCATTCTAAGTTTTTCAGATAACCTTAAATGCCTTGAAAGAAGTGTATTTAAATTACTTGCACTAATGGAAAAAAGTTTATTGTTTTTGATAAAGGTTTTAATGACCAAACCTTTACTTTATTATGATCTAAATTATTGAGGCCACCAAATTCAGATTAGAAGCACATGAAAAGGGAGACTTTTTACTTATTTTTTTATATTTTATTTGATTATTTTTAGAGCTAGGGGAAAAAAAAGAGAGGGAGAGAAACATCCATATGTGGTTGCCTCTTGGGCACCCCCTACTGGGGACCTGGCCCACAACCCAGGCATGTGCCCTGACTGGGAATCGAGCTGGAGAACCTTTGGTTCACAGGCCTGTACTCAATCCACTGAGCTATGGCAAAGGGAGCCTTTTTAAAATGTAATATCAGGAAAAGTCCCATAGCCTCAGAGTCAAACCCTTTATAAAGAGTGTAGCGTGACTATGTGTACATGTGGACATTTTGAGAACTCTTCTGAAACATACTGAAGTTTTGAGCTTAGCCATTGTTTTCATAAAGTACAAATGCTTGAGATGTTTCATCATTGTCTTACCACTCTGGAGCGTATTTCTTTGGCATACAACGGGAATAAGAATTCCGATTCCCCGTCCAGGTAAAGCCCGTTCTCTGTCACGCGCAGGTAGCCCATTCCTGTCTGTGAAAAAGATGAGATCACCGAAGTTTGCTTACAGCTTTCATTTTCCTTTCTTTTAGTATCAGCTTAACTGACACATGCGTGCTCATCGATTTCCTATTGGCTCTTTTCTGTATTTCTCCCAAAGGATCAGAGAATAAGAGGCATCAGAGAAAGGTTGACAGGGAACTAATCTGAACTCAAATGAAACAAGCCTTAAACAGCTTTCATGTGGCTGGGATGGTTCAACCTGACTCAGTTTCCAAAAAATGTTAAACTGAGATATTTTAAATTTAGACCTGAAATGGAGGTGGTGTGCAAAGATGCACACCATACCTTGTGCTGCGTTCATAAAGAAAAGCTGTCCATCGGGCCTGACACCGTTGTGAAGCTGTAAAAATATTGTTGTCATCCATTTCAAAGAAGAAATCACAGCTTCAATATATTTATGTATACCATGCATATGTAACTTATTATTATAATAATTTATAATGTATTATATACTTGTATTAAATATTTTAATACATTCATATTAAATATATGACATCCATTAACACACATTTCAACCTACATTTTGATTGGATTGGTAGTTTACCTCTTTGAAGATGTGCAAATATAAATATTTAATATGTCAACAAAAGAAATAATATGTCTACTGACTGGAATTTTGGCAGGAAAGAAACACATGCACAGCCAGTGAGGGACACTGATTGACAGAAGGCACTTTGGACCGAATGTACAACTGTCGCTCCCAGAAGGGGCCGTGCCTGGACCCCCTTCAACATGAGTGTGAGGAGCAGATTGCCCCACCTCACTCCATGTCCACGCAGCCTTTTTTCTCACTGCGACTGTCTTACATTCTACATTAAATAAGTATTTTTTTCAAAAAGTACACAAAATATCGTCAGAGCATATAAAGCTACCTACCTATCTTTGAAACATGAGATTGTCTTAAAAATGTGAATTTCTTGGGACTACTGATATTTTATTTACTAAATCTGTGTTAAATATTGAAGTGTGGACATGAATTTATTGCATATCAGCACAGAGCTTTTAAAAAAATTCGGAAGTAGTATCTAAATGATAAATATTTATTAAAAAACAAGTTATAACATTTTACCAACTAACAAATTAGATCATCATTAAATAGTCATGACTCAATCAACCATAAACTTAAGATTATTATAATTTTTCTCTCATGTAAAGATAATTACTAATAAAAATCCTAATAAAAACCAACAAAGTATAGTTCACACTGGAATCATTTAAAAAGTTGGCAAAGGTAAAGGTTATATGTCTTTTTGCTGCTGAAAATTCTGATGTGGATGGAAACGCACATTAATTACACGGAAGGAAGCTCCTGCCAAGACGATACGGATGAAGTGACAGTGCAAACAAAACAAGAACATGTTTACCAACCAAGAGAAAAGAAAAGAAAAGAAAAGAAAAGAAAAGAAAAGAAAAGAAAAGAAAAGGAAAGAAAAGAAAAGAAAAGAAAAGAAGGAAAAGTACTTACTGGGGAAAACCACATCACTCTAAGAATCCAAATTGTAAGAGCGAAGTTCACAAGGAAGACAATGAGTAAAAGAAGAACAAACAAGTAGAGGCAACGCTTTCTCCAGCCATAAATGCCAATTTTGTAGACACACTGGTTGTCTGGCCTCTCTATGTCGGTGCCTTCTGTGGCTGTCGTGTACTGTTCACGCACCATCTGCCGCCGGGTGGGATCAGGGTGTGGGAAGAGTGGGGAGAGGGGAAGAGGGCAAAGGAGACGGAGAGAGGGACGAACAACAGAGAGGACATGTTTGTCAATACTGGTTTACTCTGAGCCCAACAAAATATTTTTATTCCAAAAGTACATTTCCAAAATTAATGATTTTTTAAAGGTAATTACATATTACTTTGAAATAAGTCACTATATTTCAACCACAGAGTGATTTTTAATTTGTCATGCGAACTATCTTAGCTATGACATGCCCACTTCAAGTCCAATGGCTATACTTTCAGACATTAATCAATAGATTCAATATAAATATATATATACAGCTTGCTTTCAAAATTCTGGATGTTTAAACCTGTAATTGAATTATCAACTTAAAATAATCAAATTATGAATCTCTTAAGAGATTCAGTGGGAGAAAGTCAAGCTGGTGCTTGGATTCCCTACCTGTCTTCTAAAAAATAGAATGCAACTTACTCAGTTTTATGTCAAATGATTATCCTTCTTTAGCTACCTAATTACTCAGAATTAAATAGACTCTTTAAAGATACCTACCACATTAACTTTCGTCTATAATTAAATTTCCAAGTATTGATGTACTGCAAAAAAGATCAAAACATGCATGCACACGAAAGTGGAGAAGAAAGGCATAATATTATTTGATATTGGCTAATCTCTTTGTCTTTCAAATATATACTTATTTGGTTTAGATGGTCCAAAATGAATGAGAGCCTATTTATTGATTTACTATATAGCCTTTTAGAAAAAACAATGTTACCTGTTTTTAAAGTTTTGTTTTTGTTTTCGTGTTCTGTCAAATTACTTAGAAAGTACCTGAAAATATGTAGAATATTTGATTGCATAGCAGTATTTTCTGAAAGCTATATCAACAACAAAATATCACCACATATGGTGTTCCATTGTGCAGTTACTCAGGAAAAGTTTTTTTAACACAGGAGCATCTCACAGAGTTATTACAAGCGCTTTCCTGATCCCACGAGTGATTAGTAGTTTTCTTCTAAGTCACTACTACGCTTTCCAACAAAACCATTTTATCATCACTGGGCATCTAACATTCACAGTCAATTCCACTAACTGCACGTTAATCGCTCCGATACATCCCCAAATATGTTTAAGCATCCTATGTATCTGGAGGTGTCTAGATCTTTAGCATTTGTCAGCACAGCCGCGCACGGAAAATGCCCAGCTCCATAATGGCACTGACAGTTAGCACAGAGTGCACACTCTGCTTCCACTGTGGTGTATTAAGTATTGAATTCATAGTCTTTTGACTTAAACATCAGATCATATTAGTATTTCAAAGAATATGTATTTACAGACTATGATGATGCTACATCTTCACGAAGTTCTACAGACTATTTACTACTGGTACAACTTATATCATATCAGAACTCTATATCATTAATATAATCAATCAAGACTCAAATACCAATCTACTAAACTTATTATATATAAATGATTCATATGCTATTTATGTATTTTCCATGTAGACATATTAAAATATTTTAAATGGAGCCATTATGTTAAAAATATTTTCACTATCAATTCCTCATAATAGAAAAAATCCATAAATATTTACTTTATATATTTGTCTCAAAATGTTTTGATAACAGAATACAATTTAATCAAAGTAATTGCCAAAATAGTAATAACCTTTAATTTGCCGATATTGAGAGTAAAGGGACGATTATTTAGTTCAATTTAACCACTATTTAAGGTGGAATTTATACAAACAGTTCTGCTGGTAGCTTTAACTTATTTCCCTACTTCTGAACCCAACCAAATTCATCTGAAATGCAAAATTTTGTCTTCTGCCCCCATTTTCCTATCTTATTCAACAGCCCAAACATATTACATTTATGTTCCCATATTATTCATCTAAACTCTACATTTTTTCTTAAGTATCCGGGGTGAGGAATAATACTTCAGTGCTCGTGAGAACTCCACGGGAATCCCTGGCCTGCAGCTGGTCCAGAGAACCGTGAAGCTAGACAGGTGCTGGCTAGGCTGAGAAGAGGGGTTAGGAAGGACGGGCAGAAGTGTGGAAGCAGGTTCCGAGGGCAGAGGCGGGCTCCGAAGGAACGGGAAAGTAGCGGAGTCCCGCTCAGGACTGCAGGCCTTCCCTTCCTGCTGGGAGGCCGCAGCATCGGTGGGCGTGGTTGAGAAGCAGCAAGGGGCCGCCATGAGCCAAGCAGATTGGGGAGCAGAGGACACCCACAGGTCCTAGAGAGTGTGCAAGATGAAACCACATGGGCACCCAATCCTAACTCGCCATTGTTATTTTTTAATGTTATTTATTTTCTTTTTAGACAGCGGGGAAGGGAGGGAGAAAGAGAGGGAGAGAAACAATGTGTGGTTGCCTCTGGCGCGCCCCCTACTGGGCACCTGGCCCACAACCCAGGCATGGCCCTGACAGGGAATCCAATCAGGTGACCCTCTGATTCGCAGGTCGGCTCTCAGTCCACTGAGCCACACCAGCCAGGGAAGCTCACCATTATTAAGTGACTTTCCTATCCAATATAATAGCAATCTCACTGAATGACTAGAAAGTATAGTTTTCACAGGGCAATATGGAAAAATCTTACTTTCAGCATTTCAACTGCAAGCTTGCTGAGCCAACATCTTTTGGAAACGTGAATTCGTTAGCCTTTGGAATTTGATATTTAAATATATAAAAATATTACTTTTCATTTGAGTTTGAAAGAAAACCTTAGAAAAGTTCTAGAACCTGTAAAACCAGCACCCACTGGAACCATGACTTCTGGAACTTCCTTAAGTGTGCCTCTTCACGCCTCTCCCCGAAAAATGTTTCCAACAGAGTAAACAAAAGATAAACATAGGTCATTGTGTACTTCATCTGGTCCCAGTGACTCACTCATCCTGCTGGCAAGTCTTTCAGCCAGTGGAGTTATATTTTCCCTGGTTATCTTTCTGTATGCGTGTGCCTTTAAAGACTTGCTTTGGGACTGGCCCGCGTTAACTGAGGAAACGCAAAGGAAGAACTGACCACCGTAGTGAGCCACAACACACCACGTGCTGACCTTCTACCCCATTTACATTCGCTTTTCCACTGACATAAGGTATATCCAGTACGGACAACACTGGACTTCTTTCCCTCCAGATGTGGGGAGAGAAATAACCCTTCCTTTTTTCACTTCAAGAAGAGTTGGGGAGCTGAAGCTGGTGTTTTGCCGTTGCTTTGCCCATTCCCAATTCATTGAGTGACTTGGATTTTTGTCCTTGTTGATTTTCATCTGTTTTTTTTAAGGTCTATAAGAAACCAGTGACAAAGTGTAATGCCATTGTAATCCTACCCAGAAGTCGGAGAGTAGAATTAGAAAATCGGTGGTCTTAAAGGCTATAAGTTGCCTAGATTTATCGCATTATACAATGTAGTGCTTGATAATATGTAAATGCGGTCATGGCGTGCTACAAATTAAAGTACTAGGAATACAGTTATGCTAAAATACATAGCATATTAGTAATTGGAATAGCTTAAAAGAGGGGAAATAAGAAGGTAACTACATTTTGTGGATACTTAATCATGTGGGGATAAACTTACTCAATATTTTAAATGTATTTTGTTAACTACTATGTCGCCTAGGAAGGAAAAAAAATCAAGAAGTCCTGCCTCTGTTTGGTTTGTAAGGTGTACATGGTAACCTTATAAAATATGAGTAAAAGATGATTGCTTACCTTAGATGTAGCTAAAAGTTCACGGGTGAAGTGGCTACAACCAGCGCCCGCTGTAGCAGAGACCGACCGTCTCCCACGTTCCCATCCCTGGCAGGAGCAGCGGGAGCGGGCTAGGCTTCAGCAGCCCTGCCCGGAAGAAAAGGCCTCAAGCACTCGGCCTGTCTCATGTTTCACCCCCTCCTGTTAGCAACAGGCGTGTGTCTAATTTTACTCAGTGACATAAACAGCTCATACCAGCTTAAAATTGCCTGGGCGCTGGTTCCAGGACACAGCTCTAAGTGCACCAAAAACATTTTTTACAAAATGTTTCAACCCTGAATCACGGTAGTCTTATACAACTTTCTGAAATAAACTAAACCTCAAATGAACAGCAAAAAGGCTGCGGAGATAGTTTACAGTAGAGTTGAATGTTGACAAAAATCTCATGAAAAATCACTTCAAATTCACATGCCATGTTCAAAACTTACAGCTTTATTAGCATTGAATATATGAGTACACGGTTCTCATCCAAGTGAGCTCTGTATCATGTAACAGTCACTCTTTAAAAACCGCTTTCTCAAAGCCTCTTTTTAAGTGTAAAACTCTAATATTTGAGGAGAAAACCTTCCAGAATGAGCATAATAAACAGAATATAAACAAACTGTATGCTGAAACTATGTGGTCTTTTCTAGTAAACTAAATTATGTATATATTCTGTGATTAGTCAATTCAATGAACGAATGGACCTCAGGCTTCAGCTGGTTCAAGTCTGCCTTTTACGAGTGAGGGAAACAATTCTCTGAGTGAATAAAGGGGGAAAGGCTGTTTAATGTTGAAGGAATTAATTTTTGTCCAAGGTCCCCTCCCCTGGTAGAAGAGGCCAGCCTGGTTACTAAAATCAGGAGTCTTCACAGAGTCACACGTCCCCTCACCCACTCACCCTGACACTCTGCTTTGACAGGATCATCTCATCACAGAAGTTCCCTGGACCCCAACTCTTAGAACTTTCTGATCGATTCTCTAAATTCTCACAAGCAGCTGTCACCAAGCACGGCCTCACAGTCACAGTGGAGGCTTGCATGTGTCTGTGTGACCAAGATGGCACTTTGTGACTTCCCGAAAGCCAGGCAGGTACACGACAAAAGCATTAAAATCATCCCCCAAGAGACCAAAACTGCACCATTCAAAATGTTGGCTTCTGAACACAACAAGAAAAAGGAAGTTACTCTTCGTGGGAACCCCACCACATACTTTGTGCTAAAAGCAACATCAGGCCCTGACTGGTGTGGCTCAGTGAGTTGGCCAGCATCCTGCAAAGCAAAAGGTCACCGATTCGATTCCCAATCAGGGCATATGCCTGGGTTTCAGTTCAGTCTTAATTCTGGTTGGGGCACAATTGAGAGGCAACTGATTGGTGCTTCTTTCTCACTTCCCCTCTCTCTAAAAATGATAAATAAAATCTTTAAAAAATAAAAAATAATAAAAGCATCATCAGGATTATGAAATCACAGGATTATGACAGAATTCTACAGCCAATTTTGACTCACAGCAGACACTGTTCACGTTATGTACCATTGAACCAATATTTTCTGGCCGGTACATTCTGGACATGTTGGTATAAAGTCATAAAACATTGCAGCTGAAAGTGTCTTTCAATATTACCTATGGAGTTTTAAAGTGGTGAAAAGGAGAAGGGTAATGAATGTTTATTCACTAAAGGAAAGGCATAATTCTAAATGGCATTCAAAGTTACATCAGCAATTCTCAAGATTTCTAATAGGTGAACCTACACTTTCATACTAACCAGACGTAAAGATCATTAGCACAGACATTTCACAGGGATCAGAAAACACATGGTGTAACAATGTAGTTAAGAAGGCAAACATAATTGGTATTGGAAGAAACAAGATTAGTGTGAAAAAGAAAACATTCTAAAATTACTTTATGGTGTTTAAAACATACTTTTAAAAGGTTTTCATATCTCATTTTAAAAAACAAAATTGAAAAGTCTTTGATATTTTAATAGAGGAAGACCTAAAATA